>LQRL01154502.1:17470-28024 GCA_001703475.1 Hydroides elegans
CTGTCGGATAGCCCTTTTTCAAAAGCCTGGGGATCGTTTGGAAAATTCGGGGCCAGTGGCCCGTGAGCCTCTTGGAATTTTCACCCTTGCAGGATGGGATTAAAACCCATGATCTTTTGAGTGCGACTCCAATCCTCTTCCGATGAGCAATAGACCCTTTTTTGTTCATAATTTATAATTCGTAACTTATATTAAATGAAGGGAATTCCCGATTCGTTGTGATCATACACTTTATTGTTACTTGTATGAGGAATTACATTTTTGGCGTTATCATATGAAAAGGTGTTTTGGGATATCTAGTGCATATCCAATGAAAAGTTTTTTTATGAGATCTAGGGCATAAAAACTCATGCCTAAGTACCTGAATATCAACAATCTCAATTTCGGTTGAAAACAGAATTAACCATCCCCCCCCCCTCTCTCCGGCTACACACTTCCAATATTGGTTTTCTTTAGATGCAAAATTTAAATTTGATTGGCCTAGACATTTCGGATTTACGCCGCGTACACCCTTAGCGTGAGGGACGACCCGGCAGAGGCAAATCCTACAAGGTAACGGTACCAGTCTCTAGTCGGATCGGATTCCCTGATTTTCCCTGGTTTACTCCCTGATCCAAGATCGATACTGACCCGATCTAAGATAGTTTTTAGTAACAAATCATGCCTACATTTTGTTAATATCCCAGCGCCGACGGCGCGAACAAATATGTTTTAAGGAGTGTTGGTGGTATGCGAGCGCCGAAGGCGCGAGCAAAAATTTTGGAACAATTTTGAACAATTTATAACATGTAGAAATGCATTTTTTAAATATTAAAAATGAAAATATAAACAATATCTTGCTTTTGCCCCCCAAAAAAGGTTTTAAAAGGTTTTTTTTTGTTGAAAAAAAGGTTCGCTCGAAAAAAAGGTTTTAAAAGGTTTAAAAGGTTCCGCTGGGAAGCCTGTGTTATTGAATGACTAATAACTTACTTACGGTGGACGACGCGCACCGATTTCAGAAAACCAGTTTTAGTTTCACAAAAGCTGGGTTTAAAACTATATTCAAACATATGCTTTAGAAGTGCAAATCTCCCTGCCTAAGCAATATATATTTTTTGTTACGAATATCTTTCGGTTTTAAACAGCAGTTGTACAACTAAAAGTTTTCATCAGAACGTCGTATTATCAAGGTTATCTTCTTCACAACGTCACGATCGATACACGCGTAATTATCGATGGGTCGGGGCCAGATATTCGGCCCCGGGGCCCCGAGACTCAAATCCCGCCCAGTCGCGGGGCCCCGTCGATACCCTCTCTTTTAATGTTAAACCGATCCTTGACATAAACCATATTCTAAATAATGATATTTCTTTGCAAGATCAGAATTGTGAATTCATCAAAAACTCTCATAGGATTCTCATATCACTGCATAAATAGATGTATAAATAGGTAAAAAAATCAAATGAGAATAATTTATATACTTTCGATTGATATTTGCATGATTTTGATAAATTTAAGACCCATCCCTACGCGTAATCTTTCAATGTGGTCAAAGGTTTCATACGAAAGTGACTCGAACAAAGTGATGTGAAAATATCCCAAGTTTGGACCCCTGATTGTTTGGTCGATCAAACTGAGACTCGGCGCCTGACACCTGCAATATATATTCATCATTGTATAAGATTCCAGAATTTAGGGTAAAAGTTTCATACAAAAGTGCCGCAGATAAAGTTCTGTGAAAGTACACCTACTTATCAAATTTCCTCTAAGTGCAAATCCCCATTTCTTCGACATTTTTCGGTCGATCAAAAAAAAAAACCTCGACGTAACATATCTGCAATAAACATTCTCTCATTGTCAAAGGTTTCAGAACGCTAGGAATAGGGCTTTAAAACCAAAGTGCCGCGAACAAAGGGCCGTTAAAAAATCGAAATTATGTCTAAGTTTAGACACCCATAATTTCGACATTTTTAGGTTGATCAAATTGAAACTTCAACGTTGCACATCTGCAATATATATTCGTTCAATGTGCTTTTTTTTCAAAACTTTGGGCGAAGGCTTCACACTGAAGTGCTGTGGACAAACATGTATATGTCAAATGTTACAGGACAGACCGAATTTGGGATAGCAATTAGCCTCAGCCATATCGTTTGGCTGAGGTCTAAATAAGGATAAAATTGAGGTATATGTTATTGGACAGACTCCATCAGCATTCTGCAATAATTAGGGAGACGCTAACCCCCGCCAATTACATTCAAATACTATAATTTTATTTTATGAATCAAATATAACAGTTCGCGCCGAAGGCGCGCGAAAATTTTCCGGCCTCAGGCAGAGTTGTTGCAGGATTCAAGAAAAAAAAATCAAAAAAATATGAAAAACACGAAAAAAAAGTATAAAAAAAGTATAGCTCGAAAAAAAAGTATGATTTTGCGGAAAAAAAGTATCAGGCAAAAAAAAAGTATAATACTTTTTTTAAAAGTATGATCTGGCAGCCCTGGATTTAGTTCATTTCATGTTTAGTTTGATGTAGCTCTAAAATAACCTAGATGTCGGTCGCAGACATATGATCAGGGCTATTTTGAAACTTGTAGAGCTGAGTTCTATGCGCCTCTAAAACTTGGGTGTAATCACTTGGGCTGTTCGTAGGGTGTTACATAAATCTCGGCCCTTGGCCAAGGAAAAAATAATTGCATAGCCTAAGCAATGTGCAGAGGCCAGGACTATGATATAAGCTATCATCCTAGGCAGAGGTGACAATAATGGTGACAAATTATTCCTTTTTGACCCGAAAGCCGAAGTGATTCAAGTTTGACCTAGGTGATTCGTATCTGTTCCGCAACTTAAACTTGGACAGCGGACAAGTTTTGCCTGTTTTATTCTGTGTTCACCATGAACGGGTCAAGATAAAATGCAACCGGGTCCCTTGGTACAAATATGAGATTCTAAGGAGTTTTTAGGGCCAAAAATACGAAAAGTGCACAAAACTTACGGAGTTTCCAAGCGCGTTTCGTAGTTCCAGCCATTATGAGGCCAGGTTATTCTTTAATTGTTTAAACAAACTTAGAGATTGAGCGAAATCATATGTTGTTATTCCACATAGTTTCGTCAAAGTTGAAGTTTTAAAATAATCCGTGCTTGACTCAACACCTCGAACAGTGTTGAAAGTTTCGTTTTTAACCGATTTCGTAATTTTACATTGATATCAATCATTCATTAGGTGGCATATGTATTAATTGGTGCAACAAATCATCTTATATACGCTAGAGTTATGTTGAGAACCCTTATTTCCGATATTTTTTCAAAGACTTCTAAACTTTTCATCCGACATTTTATGGAAGCCCCGCAGCTAATAAAAGCGACTGCACACACTTGGTGCTGATAACCCTTTCAAAAATTATCCATTTTTTACAATGGGGAGTTTAGGCAATCATAACAATTTTTGTGGTAATAGCTATACCTTCTCATTTTCAACCAATCATATCGCTCATATGTGTCTTGTTGAGCTATTTTTGACAGTTGACCCGTTTCTGCACAACCTATCTTATGATAACTTCTAATGTTCGTGCCTATAAGTTTCATGTGCAACTTCTTCCAATACATGTAGTCCCAGAAATGGGATACGAACAATAACGAGAAAACTAACAACCAGACAAAATAAAGAGCTATGCAGTGTACATCTATCCGCGGCCATATCAACTCTATCATACTAGGAAGTTTGGGCAACTGTAAAATTCTTTGTGGTTGCCATATCTTCACAATTTCAACCAATGCTATAGCTCATATGTGCCTTGTTTACCTATTTTTGATACTTGAAACATTTCTGCACAACCTCTCTATTCCCCGAACAAGATTATGGTTGGATTTTTAAAGAGATGACTTGCTGTTGTGTTAAAATAATTTCGGGGAGGTGAGGAGAAGTCTGGTGCAACGCCAGGCCCGACACTTTGCCAACCTCTACTGGTCTAAGTTATGTACAAAGATCCAACAAACCTTTGACACTGGGAACATTCGTGCCATGTATGACGGCATGAAACAAGCACTAGGCCCTTTGGTCCAAAAAACTGACAAGTGATAACCTGATAAATCCAAACAATTGGAAAGACCGGTGGAGCAATACTACGAACTATATTTGCGAATTGCTGTAGGTGTTGACGAGGCAATCGACACAATACCTCAAAGGTCGACAATCATCGAACTCGACAAAAAACCTGATATGGAAGAGCTTGGTAAAACCCTTGACACGAGAAGCAGTGGTAAAGCCCCGGGTAAAGACGCCATTCCCGCCAAGGTTCTAAAATGTGGTAAGGACGTTCTTCTTCCGCAACTCCACGCCCTCCTCATCCAATGTTGGAGAGAATGTCGTATTTCAAAAGACATGAAGATTACCACCATTTCAACCCTATGAGAAAAAAAAACAAAGGTGATCGTGGAGACGGCAACAACTACCGAGAAATCTCCCTCTTGAACAATACAGACAAGCTGTTTACGCGAGTAATACCCAAAAGGCTTCAGAAAACGGACAAGTCTGAGAGAAGAGTAAAGAGCAACAGCAACCACTCTATATCGCATTTGTAGATCTTACCAAAGCCTTCAATATGGTTTAAAGGATCTACTAGCAAAGATAGGATGCCCTCAAAAGCTACTAAGAGTAATGCGCGCATTCCATGACGGCATGGTGAGCTCAGTGAATGGAACACTTTCTGACTTGTTCGACATTCTTGATGGAGTGAAACAAGGTTGTGTTCTTGGCGCGATACTCTTGTGTTATTTTTTCTTCTCGCTCTTGCTCTATTACGCATTCGACTCCGCCATTGAGTGCACATACATACATACTAGATCTGATGAAAAACGCTTTAATATAAACATACTCCGTGTAGTGACCAACCGAAGAGAAGTCATGATTCAGAACCTATTGTTTGCTGATTATGATGCCCTTGTTGCACACAGTGAGCGAAAAATACAACAACTAATGGACCTTCTATCGGATGCATGCTCGAGATTCGAACTAACGATTAGCGTAAATAAAACACTTGTCTCGGAGCAAGATTTACGACGTCCGCCTGTCATACAACTCAACAATACCCCTATGGAAGAGGTTGAGAAATTTTGCTACATCGGCTCAACAGTGAGCGCCAACGCATCTCTTGACGAGGAAATAAACATCCACATTAGTAAAGCTGCCTCAACATTCGACAGGCTCCCAAATGTGCTTGGGACAATAGCAAACTAACCACTAACACAAAAATATCCATATAAAGAGCGTATATCCTGAGTACCCTATTATAGGGTAGTGAAATATGGTCAACATACGCGTACCAAGTGCGGCAACTCAATAGCTTCCATATGCGGTGCCTAAGCCGCATTTTGAAAATATCCTGGCAAGATATAATCGCAAATGAAAACAGCCAAATGTACCGAGCGTATACAGCCTCCTAAAGCAGCGACGACTACGTTGGTTAGGCCACATCCGTAGCATGGATGATGGAAGCATTCTAAATGACATACTCTACAGCCAAGTTGCAAACGCCAAACTACCGAGAGGACGGCCGAACTTGCGTTATGAAGACTACTGCAAATAGGATATACATTAAACCAGAAATAAGAAATATATTGTGGTCATCCGATCAGTGATTTTTCCAACAAAGGATATTAAAAATCTCATAGATGGATTTATTATCATACCCAAGAACACAAACCACATTCGGGTCCATGTTTAATCTTCATGTCAAAATTTTACACTCCATATTATATCATATTATTATTTGTTCAAATACCCAGCCGAATTCGTTAACATATTCAGTATTCTTATACCATATTATAAAATTAAAACTTAACTTGTATTCACGATTTCATATTGTGAACTGGCCAATTCTTCGGTGTTTTTTTCATCGTTGGTCACGCTTGTGTGATCGTTCATTCATGCTTGACGATAAATTCTGCATTTTAGAAAATAAAATAGTATAAAGGGATTTATGTGTAGTTTTTTAATATTAAAAAAATAAAATATGCTGAAATCCTTGGAATTGTAAACTAGAATAATAAATCTTAGCCTCAGACTCCTCTCACACAAACTCTTCCATATCCGACGTATGTACTATATTTGAAGGTGGTTTGAAGCTTAATTCAACGGGCCTTCAAACCAACCGTTATTTTGGTATTGTCATAGCCACGACCTTAACTGGTTTGAAGCTAGATTTCAAAGATGGTTTCATCAATTTGAACGCACCCTTAGCAAAGTAATTCTGTATCCAGAAAATTGCTCATAACATAGTTTCGGTGAATGAAACCATTCAAAAGAACAAATTGAAATATGTTGGCTTTCATGTTTAGCGTTCTCAAACAAACAATCTAATCCATCTCATAGGATATAAAAAGTAAAATATGCAAAATGTCTAAAAACATATGTAAATTACATTTCACTCAAACTCGCAACTATATTATTCATATTTTGACGTTTGATATATTAAAATACTGACTACATACTTCATTCCACCAACGCATACGGTAACATATTCCAAAATCGCTACGATATTACACCGCAATTAATTCCGCTACCGCAACATACCACAGCCACAAATCAACTGCTCTTAACGTGACGAAGTTGAAAGAAAACATATTTGTTATGGTCAGCAACTCATCGCAATATAACAGCTTTAAGCTTTTTTAGGAAATACATTATATCAACCATTCAAATATATTTTAGAAGCCTTAGCTAAAGTAAATGTCAAGTCTGAGAAGTGTTGATCGTCATATGCTATTGGAATGCTAAAGTGGGATGACCCAGTCCCAGCTACATTGGGAAGGTTTGGGCTATGTGAGCAAAACAAGAGAGGACATCGTCTACAACATTTTTTTGCAAGAAGAATCGACTCGCAATTTTCAACACGTACTTTCAAGTACAAGAAAAACTGGGAAATGTTCCGAAACAAAATAGTTTACAAACTATTACAAAGCAGGATTTAAGAACGCAATTAGGCCAATTAAATATGCCCTTTTATCACGTCCCCGTCACTTGTTAAACACAAATATATCCACAAAAAAACATGCAATAAATGAACAACATGACTTGAACCAATTACGAGTCGCGGAAACCCGAATAAGGCACAAGATGGAAAAAAGAACTACTATTAAACTCTAGAGGCAAATAAATAGAACAGCAGCCGAAAGCACAAACGATGAGGAATGGAAATATTTCAAATACGACATGCCTAAGAAAGGAGAAACGAGTGAAGAAGAATGGATGACAGAACGAATTTTAGAAAAAAATGGAGGAAAGAAAAACACATACAAATGAAAGAGAAGTTCCCGTCACTGGACCCTGAAATACATAAGATACATAATTCTGGAAAATCCTAAGTCAGTAAAGCCATAAATTTGCGTAAAGACACATTTAATCTCAGAACAATAAACAAAAACAATTTTTAAAAGCATAAATATATTAACGTATAATTTATAGTCTATGAGAAGGCATTTTACAGAGTTAACCATCAAAAGTTAATAGAAAAATTCGAGTTAGTGGGCTCGAAGGGAAATATGTGAGAATAATGACCAGAAATTGTTTTAAACAGGCAGCAGTTGTACGTACAGAGCAATGAAACTCGAAGGAATGCAAGTAAGAAGAGGGACAAGACAGACATGTGTAGTATTGCTGTATATTTAAGCTTTCTACGGAGTTTATGTTTGGAGTGATCGATGATGCAGAAGAGGGGATTTCGGTTGGTGATAGAAGAATAAATATCTTGAGGTATGCTGATCATACAGCCATGACCGCGGTAAATGATAACAAACTAAACGTTTTAGCTGAAAGAGTTGATAGAGAAAGTAAATACTTGAAAATTAATATCAAAGAGACAAAAACACTGGTGATAAGCAAAACAAAGCATAAAATGAGCAAAAATTGAAATAGAAAGGAAATCTTTCAGGAAAATGCGAACAGTATGGACAAACCCTAAGATCTTTATAGCATCCAGACTTAGGTTGATCAAGTGTTATGTCTGGTAAACTTTGCTGCATGGTGAAGAGGTATGGACCATCTGCAAAATATGGCAGCAACCTAGTAGCCGTTGAAATGTGAACACTGAGATGCATCCTAAAAGTTAACTGTACAAAACATATCACAAGCGAATAGGTGTTAAGAATAGCAGAACAGGTCATTGTTCGACACATAAGAAAACTATCGTTCTTTTGGCACATACTGAGGCACGGTTCTCTGTAATGCGACCTGATCGACGGCATGGTGATTGGCAAACGAGGAAGACGGAGATAAGATAATACAAGAAAGTGACACCATCAATGGACTGGTCTCACTTTCATGGACAAAGAGCCGCTCAGGACAGGATAAAATGGAGATCCATGGCACGTCCATCGACACTCCATATGGTAAAGGTTAAGGTACAAACATGTTTTTTTTTTGTTTCAAATGAACATACGAATTTCGAAGGGCCTATGTCTAAAAATACATAATCCAAATCGTACACAAGAATGTAACATACGACAGCATCGCCAGCGAATCTCATCACTGATCCCCTGTGTAAAGTGAATGAACTGGCACCCGTCAAAAATGAACCTGTCAAAAAAGTTTCTCCTTAACTTTTCTCCAGCTCTTAACAATATTATAGCTCGTTCTAGATTCGCCTCGAGCTATGTTCAGGGCCAATTACATGAACGAGGCGTTAGAGAATATTTCTACTATATAGATCATCAAGGACAGGTATGAAAGAGTAAATTACTATATTATCGCCCATTCGAGACGAAAATTTACAAGGGCGGCGCTGGGATCAATAGACCGTGTCACTATTAAAGCGCCTGCGCACTGATCGAAGTGAAATGCAATTTCCGTTTCTAGGGTAAACAATTACTACTGGGTTCATTAAAACAGTTTTATTTCAATAAAGAACAATACTTCCCAATTCCAATACACCTGTGACCCTAAGTTGAAACACATTTTTATTATATTTTCAAATTACTCTTTTATTAAGAATCTAATCGAATTGAAATTATTTGAGGCGAAAGCTCTGTCGATTTACTATATATAGTGTAAATTGTAGCATTATTCAATGCTTGTGTATGAAAGCATTCACTTTTATGAAGTTGTTTCAACTTCGGCACATTGTGCCTAATTTGAAACACTTTTATTTTTTGTGCCTAATTTGAAACATTTCACGTACACTTTTCATATTTTGTTCACATATACTAAAAGTTATGCTGTTCCTTTCTTAAATAATGTATTTAGTGTGCTTACATAATCATTTCACAACATTTTAACTAAATTTGAATTTTCGTTTGGTTTACTGTGCAGCTAAGTAAACGCAAAATCATCAAGGTATACATCAAAAACTTGTTTCTTTCTTTAAAACGGAAAATGCATGGAAAAATCATCAATTCATATTTTATATTCATAAAATGTATTTTTTACAATACGTGTCTAATAAATTCTGACCAGTTTAGCATAATTTGGATGATCTGGAGTGACTTTATTGAAAAGTGTTTCAAATTAGGACCCGTTTCAACTTAGGCACACAGGTGTAATAAGAATTGATAAATTAAGACATTCAACTATCGATATATGTTTTGTTTGAAAGTTGACAACTCTTTAAAATGTTCTAATTTTACGTCCAAAATTTGTTTGGATCCAACAAAAACAAAATGTCAATGTTGTCTGTTTTAGCTCTAAATATACATTTGTTAAGTTATGCTTAACCTTACTTACTTGGATCTTACTTTGATTCTTCTAGGCTCTTGCATCTGCGCCTAGCTCCAGTCTTTCTTTGAATGTGCTCAAATTGGTGGCGGTTACAGTTTTATTTGCTAAATTGTTCCATTCATTGAGTGATTCTGATTCTGAGCGACTCAATGTTGAAACCGAGATATGGTATGAATGTGCAGGAACTGGTGAATGAGAGAGGAAAGAATGTTTTGGTGAATGCTGTAGGGGGTGTGACTGCTGAGAGAGCGATGACACAGGGAGTTGAGCGTACGTGGGAGTTGTCGGATTTCATGAGGTTGAATGGAGTTACCGGGAGTGACGTGAAGGGTGTGATTGTGATGGTGGGGACAAATAATTTCGATAATGGCTTGAAAAGGGGTGAGGCAGTAGCAGTAACGGCGGAAAGGATAAAGAGATGTTTGTTGGGAATAGAAAGGGATTTAGAGAGGATTTTAGGAAGGAAAATAGGAGTGCGATGGGTAAAGATCATGGGTAGAACTGATGTGGGCCAGAATAACATTAAAAGGAAACAGATCAATGATTATGTTGGGGCAGCTTTAAGGATGGAGGGTTGGATGACGCGAGGATGTGAGCAAGATTACGGTGGGTATGTCGGGGAGTTGTTGGATCGATGGGGCCTACATCCAAATAGCACAGGTCTTGATGTGTTAGGATGGACGGTTCTAAGGTTGATCGAAGGGCGGGACTGACTAGATATGCAGGTTGGGGAGGGGGGAAGGGAGAGTGTAAGTACGAGAATAGCTGAGGAAAGGGCTATAGAGTATGAGGTGGGTGTGATAGAGAGTGGAATGAACGACGGAGAGAATGAGGATCAAACAGACTTTAAAGACAGACGATGGGACATG
>LQRL01154505.1:757-12074 GCA_001703475.1 Hydroides elegans
CGAGATACCAATTTGTGATTTTTTTTACAGGGCAAACATCATAGAAGGAAGGGAAGTTTTATATTCGATGCGAGAAAATCATATTGAATTAATTCCAACCTTTAATGCCCTCGAAGAAGCTCATCACTGTGGGATGCGTGTGAATGACTTCATCTCGACACAAAGTCGTAACGTAACCGCCATGAAGGGCTTGGAACCAGAGCTCGTGTAATTCCGGGTGAACTAGATTTTGATGGCACAGCATTAAGCCAACTGAAATGAAATAGTGAGACCATATGTGTATTATTTAATCATATAAATAAATGCATTGATAGTTTTGCAGTAATATTTCGAATGTAACGAACATGTGAATGCAAAATCGGATTGCATAGATTCGATTAAGTTATGAGACTGAATGCTTTTATTTTAAGTGCACTTTGTCTTTATATAAGGATGCATATTTTTTAAAGTCAGAAATCAAATTGTCATCAATGAATTTCTATTAATAAATTTCACTTTTGTTATATACTTACACACGATCCATCGTTCCAAAACATCCAAGGATAAGTATTCACACGCCATCTGGAAAATAGTTACATTTGAAACATTTATTATTTGTATCTGTTTTCTAAATTGATTTCGGCGAATATTTGTACTGATACAAATAATTTTGCCATATTCATTTACAATTGTTTTGAAATCAAAGCTTTATGTCAACCCCATTCTGAAAGGTAGAGCGTTGGAGATTCAAATCCAATTTGAACTCAGATTCTCATCGCACCAATCTAGGATTTTATCTCTGGTTGGAGAAAAATAGCTTGATTTATTATTTTTATCTACATTTCTTACTAATATCAATGTGAGCGACGGTAATGATCTTACATGTACATGTAGATGAATATCTCTCCAAGGCGCCTAGCAATACCACGTGTACCTATCTCTTACCATGCGCCGGGGAAACTTTGATCTATAATCTATTTTACCTTACCATAAATATCTTCTCAAAGCTTGAATGTCAATCCCTTTTTTTTCAAAGTTAGATATTCGAATCCACTTTTACCTATCCTCCCTTACCGTATCGATTTGGGCGACATTCATGATCTTGGACGAGTCGCTAAGGAGACTGAGCATCTGCGCACTACGCCACTGGTCGGCCTTGAGCGCCCGTCGCGGGTACACTTGCTGCAGGGAGGCGAGGGCTTGCGTCAGGCACTTGGGCAGAGAAAAGGAAAAATAGAACTTAATTGACAAGGAGGGCTTGCGTTAGGCACTGCAATTGAGGTGGTAAAATCTGATGGAATTGAGACGATAAGATTAGGGGACATATGACTGGCAAGGGAATGATCGACATAGATAGAGTAGAGTCGTTTGAGATATAGGACAATTGCCCAAATAAAGGACATAATCGAATATTGTAATTTTATAATGTGAGACTATAGGAATATCTTCAGTTTCTGTAACAGGGTGAGGAGGTGGTTGGAGGATAACACAGATGACAAAACAAGGAAGATATGATTTAAAGACTAGGTACACTTGCTGCAAGGAGGCCAGTTCTTGCGTCAGGCACTGGAGTAGAGAGAAAATGGTACTAAATTGACAAGGAGGACTTGCGTTAGGCACTGCAATTGAGGTGGTAAAATGTGATGGAAGGAGTCGATAAGATGGAGGACATTTGACAATAAAATGAAATAAGGGACGCAATATGTAATTTAATTTTGCAACTCAATTAAATGAGTAAAGGGTAGATTGCATACCAATGGCTGGATCAACCTATCGCAAGTTTACAGATTTACAGAAATTTAATATAATTTATCTATATCATTATATCAGTATTCGAAATACTGGGTACATAAAAACACCGTTTTTACATTTAGAGCGAACAATGCAGTTTTTTTTGCGAAAAAATAATCGTTAAAACCAAGAGATAAACATACATGTAAATGAACATACAATATACATGTACATTGTATATAGTCTTATATATTTCTTGGAAATGTTTAAGTACAAACCTTTGAGTGGGGAATGAACTCCTCTGAAATCTTCTTGATGGGTGGGTCATAGTCTACAACCATCTGGCCCAAGCGCGGGAACGATTTCTCCCTGGAACAAAAGAATTGCAATGATTTTTCGTTAATAGAATAATCGAGTAGAGCTTTGCATTAACTATCATCAAATTATAAAGTAACCTAAAAGTATATGCATGCAAAGTTAAGGAACATTTATATGTAGGCATTTCAAACTTATTCGAGGTTCGATCATTTGAATGTATATATACAGACAGTAGACCACATCGAGCGAAGCAAAACTAGAATCAAAAGGGTCAAAACAGATACACTAAATTTGTTGGCCGAGGTCATATTATTCGGGCTGGAGAGATTTGCGACACCCGGCAACTTTGACCGAGTAAGATTTTACTTTATATATTACATCTACATGTATTTTCTAAGATCACTTTCCGCCTGGATTTTATTCATCGGATGGCAAGATCATTATCTATCAAGCAAATCAACAACATCTAAGTGTTTTGAATCGATTCGATTTATGAAGAGTGTGACATACAGGCCCTTAAGAAATATTCATCTTTATCTGTGAACGGATACAAGCCAAAAGCGAAAGTTAAACTGGTGCTAATAATAAGTTAATACACAATGTTGTTAAGATTCGGACTTTGTACGCATACACTTATGACCGCAACAACATTTTTGTCGTTGAATAACAATTAGAAACGGGGAATAGAAGAAAAAGGTAAGAAAATTGTTTTTACAACATGAAATAATTAATTAACATCTAGTTTTATAAATATTGATTTGTAAATCCGCGTTTATTGAATGGCATTATCATCATAAATTTTACTCAAGCCGAAACACGTTAATGAGATAATTGAAAAAAAAATACACATACATGTAGATATATTACTGAACATTATCTTGCGAAAACGTTAAATATGAGATCTTAAACAATAGTTTTACCTATAATGACATCAAAATTGAATTAAAATTTTTAACGATTCAGCGTGGGAAGCATGGCAGGTCGGGATGGTGAATATCTGCTGGTAGCTGGCTTAGATTTCGGGACAACGTACAGTGGATATGCCTTCTCATTCGTTGATGATCCCGAAAAGATTATTAGCAACCCAAACTGGGGTGAAGAGCTGGGTTTCACGGTAAGTGAAGTTACTGCATTTGTATTTGATTTTTTTTTCTCAGTGAAAGTTACAGAGTTATTGCATATCTTGAAGCATAAAGTTGGTAAATCATATGTGTGTGATATGAAAACAATGATTTAAATATAGTTCAATATTGATATATTGTTGGACTTGGTTCAACCGAACATGGATAAACCGATTGATAGCTTGCCCTAAGATAAAAAAAAAATCGAGGTAACTGCCTCTATAATTTCTTTATATATATAATCATATATACAGAAAATCGGCTAATCCAAGTAGTTTAAGTCGGTATGTTAACATATAGTAATGTTAAAATAATCAAAGGTTTTTTTTAATAAAAAATACCTATTTTTTTCAGACTCATAAAACACCAACGAGTATTTTAGTCAACAGCGCGGGAAAATTCATAACCATGGGTTTTTCTGCGGAGCAACAATACAATGAAGAAATGGAGGGAAAGGGCAAAGCGACAAATCTTCATTTATTTCGACACTTCAAGATGATGCTTCAAAAATCAAAAGTATATTTGAATATTTCTTATTGTACTTGGTTCAATTATTTATTGTGAGTTCGGATAAAATACCGAAGACAAACAGTAAAATATGGGCTCGCTTTAAACCAAATTTCTTTCCGCAAAAAAAAGATTTTTGTATATTCGAAACTTATTTTGGAATCAATAGTCGGATCATTTTCGTAGAACGTATGACGCAAAGGAACATCAATCGTTAAAACCGTTTAAAGTGTTTTAATTATATATGGAAAATTGACCGATAGTATCATCTTGACAGGATGTTAAGATGAAAGCGGTTGTCGTTTCCGAAGATGGAACAATGAAACCGGCGGTCGACATATTCGGCTACGCAATCGGGTTCCTTCGTCAACATATCATTGAAGCTATTGCCGACAAAACCGTCACGTGAGTATAAATATTACTCATGCATAAGAAAAAAAGAGTGCCGGGATTCTCTCATCATGATTCAGATGTATATTTGTAATGAACAAGTCTGTAGTTCGACAAAGAGACTTATTTGTTATTTAAAGCACATCTAATTTACATCTTGTAGAAGATTTACTATGCTTACCAAAAATTGCCACAAAGCAAGTTTTTTTTTGCAAAGATGTAAAAAGTAAATATCCTCTAACGCGACTTTTAAAACTTTTATTTCAGGACACCCGACCCATCTAGCATTCTGTGGGTGGTAACCGTTCCAGCCATATGGAGCGAACCATCCAAGAAGTTTATGCGGGAAGCAGCAAAAAGGGTACTATCATTAAAATATCTTCGATTTCACACGGATTTACATTAATGGACGATAGAGAACTTAAATGCATGGTGATTGAAAAACGTGTCACATGGCACAATGGTTAAATGATATATCATTCAAACCATTTTTACTTTTACAAACAAGATAGGATTCTAAATGCTATAACTAATGAAAGAATACCTTTAATATTTGATTACTGAGTACTAAACCGTTTATTTCATTCTTAATTATGAACATATTTTCTATCAGGGTGGATGTATCACAGATGTCAATGCAAGCAACCTCATTTTGGCTTTGGAACCGGAAGCAGCCTCTTTATGTTGCAGAAGACCAGCGATTGCCGGATATCGAAGTGAAGACGGGATTACATTTCCGCCAGACACCGTATATCTGCTTTTGGACTGTGGAGGTGAGTTTACTGCTTGTTTTATTCTTGATCCACCCCTATATTGTAAGTCAGTCATAAGTGAACCTTTCAATATCTCTCTCTCTCTCTCTTTCTCTTTCTCTCTCTCTCTCTCTCTCTTTCACTCACTCATCTTCCTATATTTTCATTCGAATCTGTCCTGAGGATTTTGGTTCACTTTCAAACTAAATCCTTCTCCCCACTCTTTCTCACCCTCCCTCTCTCCAACTTTATTCTATGTCACCAATTCGCCCACGCCTCTTTCTTTCTTTCTTTCTTTCTTTCTTTCTTTCTTTCTTTCTTTCTTTCTTTCTTTCTTTCTTTTACACTCTTTTTATCTCTATCATTCCTTCTCTATATCTTTCTCTATAATTCATGAACTTCCACGATATGGATGCAAAAATACGTTTATTTCTTTTAGGTGGAACCGTTGATATAACGGCTCATAAGACCATTTGGAATGACAAAATAGAAGAAATTCTGCCAGCAAGCGGCGGACCGTGGGGCGGTATGTACGTGAATCGCCAATTTTCTGCCCTTATGGAGGAGATTTTTGGCACAGAATTCATCAACCGATACAAGACAAAGCATCCACAAGGGTGGCTGCAAATTATGGCTTCATTCGAAACCGCCAAAAAACCGTTCAACGGAGTGGATAAAAATTTCATTCGTATATCGCTGCCCTGGTCTTTCGGTGACTTCCATGCACAAATGAAAGAGGGGAAAAACATCAAAGCATCCGTCGAAAGCTTTGGTAATCCAGAGGTAACCTTTCTTAACGGCACTATTGTTTTGAAAAATGACACGGCAAAGTGTTTCTTTGGAGGCATTTTGAAAGAAATCACTTCCCATGTTCAGAAATTGGTGAGAGATCAAAAGTTGGCGAAATGCAAATATATATTCATGGTCGGTGGATTTAGTGAAAGTCGCCTTCTACAGAATGAAATAAAAGAGCGATTCGGCCGCAACGGAAAAAGGGTGTTGATTCCCTCCGAAACACAGCTTGCTGTCCTGAAAGGGGCAGTGCTGTTCGGTCATTATCCAACAGAGATCACGAGCAGGATTGCGAGGAAGACGTATGGCTATGGAGCCGATCCTCCATTCGATGCACAAATACATGACCCATCAAGAAAATATACAGACAAAGCTGGTGTCATTAGGTGCAGAGACGTATTCCGACCATTGGTCAAGCAAGGGGAATCAGTCACAGTTGGCAAAGAGATCAGTGTGACGACATACGCTCAACCTAATGAAACTAAAACATGGTCCAATATATATGCGATAGATGGTCAACTCAGTGAACCGGTGCAGTACACAGATATGGCAGAGGTAGAGCACGTGGGGAGGGTCACTATCCCTATTGAGAAAAGTAGTGATCGAACTAAAAGGGAAAAGAACAATATTTATACTTTTGGAAACACGGAAATACATGTGCGCAGCATCCAAGTAGCAACAGGAAAGGAAGCAACGGGAATATTCGGCTTTCTGTCTGATCCCTCGGCAGAGTAATATGTATGGCCAATATCACACCCAGCGAGCGACGGAATGACTATTGATATAGGGATATGGGGTCAAAATATTTTAGTTTACAGTTCCAGTGTATTCATGATCCATTTTTTTTATTTATTAATAATGGACAATAAACTAAGTCTGATAAAGTACTCGGTCAACTCCAGATATGAAAACATTGTACAGGCACATCGGAATTATCCAATATTTTAATTAATGTACTGACTTTATACATAAAATGACTATATATTCTATGTAAGAAACGCCAAAATGGAAATAAAATTTGAACTATAGTAAAACTATAGTAGAGCCTCTTAAATGTGAGTGTTATAATACCACGGTAAACTCGAACTAACGGATAACTCGAGGTTTATCAAAGCCCCAAAGACATAGAATTTTCAAGGTTCTACTATAATTCAAAAGCACTTACGCCTTGCCGTGCAGCAGTTCATATGCGAAGTTGAAGAGCCCAAGAACGGCCTTCCGGTCCTCGACACGTGACAACAGGATCATGATGGATACGTAGGTCACGATGAGGTCAAGGTAGTTCTTCGTCAGGTCATAGTTCACCGTCTGCAAATCAAATAGAGGTGAAACAGTTTATAGTTGGAGTGACTGAATAAAATCTGAAATCAAAAGTGAGGGGGAAACAATGTGAGATGATCGCTAAGAAATGGATAGGCTGAATTTTTTTTATGAAAGTGTGGTTTAATTTAAAGTAAATCTTGGTCAAGTCATAGTTCACTGTTTGTAAATAAAAAGTGAGGCGAAATAGTTTATTGTTAGGGTGAAAAAATAAGATATTATTAATTAATAAGTAAATTAGATCATAATGAGGTCAGGGTATTCTTTGATCAGGTCATAGTTCATTGACTAAAATCCGAGTGATGACAGGAATAATATGAGGGTTCGGGGTGACTGGATAAATATGGATGCATATCACATTTTCGCGATCAATCAAGTTTAAACTAAAAAAAAAATCGATTCGATACGTGAATGTAATAAGATTGAAAAAATGTGACTAAACTAAAACTTTGATAACCAATAGTTTGGAATGCCATGGTTAAAATAATAAATGTGTCTGCATTTTATGTTTATTATTATCTACTATATCAAAGTTAGACAATTCATTAAAATTTGAAGCTTCGTTAAGGTGTTAAGAGATACTATTATTTAAATGTATATAATCCTATAATTCTGGATTTTTTATCAAAACTTTTTATCTTGCGTACATGTGTAAATCTATATAAATGTGTAATATTAAAATTGTGTATTTGATGAAACTACGCTTATAGTGTTATCTTATCCAATGTGTATATTTGTTGGCGATAAAATTGATCATGAGTGTATATGAATGGATTCAAAACAAAAATATATATATATTCGGCTACAAAAAAGTAATAAAATAGTTATTTTATAAAATCATATTTTTTTTAGGCTTGATACATCATGTTTGCCTTTGTAACAAGTGAAAACAAATTACACCAAAAATAGTTCAATTTGATATGAAACAAATGACGAAACGAACGGTTCTTATACAATGTAAACGAAAGCTTAACCAGTTCATTACTATAGCTTATGAACAAGGAACCTAAACCTCACATTACGGGTATTTCATATTTTTATCTGAACACATTAGAACAAATGGTCACTATTTACCAGGTCCATATAGAGTGAGCACGTGTCGATGACAGTAAGTAGGTCAGTCACGTGATCCTTGAATTCCATGATGTCCACGAATGTGTAGTAGTACAGCGTCAGGGATTTGATGATGTCCGCTTTGATGGGACTGATGGCTTGGATCTGACTCTGTGTCAGAGAAAACAAAATAATATATATGTACAAAGTGACGTCCGGTGGTTGTAGAATGCCAATATTCGAGATAACTTATTCATCCACAAAATGGACAATCAGGACTCGCACTCGACTGAAATTTCCTTACGCAAAAGCAGCGGAAATATGACCAATTCAGGTCGTTATTCCGAAGTCTTAAATACTATCTGCACTTTGCGAATATCATAGGAACGACAAACACAAGCTCGAATGAATGCTTATCAATTTTCATTACATACTATAACAATTCACAGCCTCCTTTCCATACAGTCCTCTCTATTCAATTTGAAACTCGGGAAGTGGTTAACATTCATGCAACGAGTAACCAGCCATAACGCATGTATCTCTACGCCTTTATATGCACTGTATTGAACCCGAGCTATACTCACGCTGCTAGACTTGGCATCTACTGTAGGAAACTTGCGTACAATGTTCTTGATGACTGGTTCGAGCGCCTTGTCCGAGAGGAAGGCTGGCTTCGACTCGGGGCTACCCAGCATCTGACAAAGAAAGATATACATTATAAATTGTATAATGATATATATATATATACATGCTTTATGTGTTTGTGTATGTTGTATACATAAAAGATTTTTACGTACGAATCGGAACTCGCAAGATGGTTAACCTCGCAATGAAGTGTGAGGTGCTTTATTGGAACAAAATAATCAATACATTTTAGTATCAAGGAGGGTATAACTGAAAAAAATTGAATGAATAGACACACGACCTTACAGAACAAATACACTATCAATTTCATACACTGTTTACAGGGTTACCAATGCAAGCGACGAATGGCCAGTGCTGCTCTAAAATGGTATACAAAATGGCTTAATGAAATCTAACTGTATAAAACCATAAAATATAATAATATTCATATCCCATTTATCTTAAAATACTATAATACCAAGAACTATACTTAAATGACAGATATATATATAAAGAAAATATAATTGAAAATAAAGATAAAATTGATAAAGCACGTTTTCTGAAAAAAGCGTACAGCATGTAGATTACGGACAGATTAACATCGAGCAACCACAAATATTGAAAATAAACATCGGGAATGTATCTAGATATTCTATCGAATACATTTTTGTTTTCATTTGATAACATTTTATATACTATATCGCAAATACTATTTTAAAAACAAATGAATATAACAATAAGGCCAAAAAAATGTACAAAGAATATCAACGTAATTGAATAATACAACATACATAATAATTAGATGTTACACAGTAAAACAAAAGCTAAAAAATCACCATAAAATACAAATAAATGTTAACATCACATTTGTTATTGTTCCTATGACACTTACTGTGACCTTGAAGAAGATAGCAAGCAAGAAAGAAAACATTTTTTTTATTAATATAATACAAGCCATGAGAGGAAAAACACCATTTACGAAAAACTATAAAAAATAAGGGAAGGGTCAATATTTTAGGGACATAACTGTTGTCGAGCACACATACCAATTATCATTTCAACAAAATATACTTATGAGTTATCTAATTGACAAAATAGTAGATAAAAACCAATGTTATTAAACCCACTATGTCAGTTCGCATGTTCTAAAATTGTACATGAATATCATCTTCCTATTCTGCGACTGCAATCTAGATAAAAATCTTGCAAAGCATACAAGGGCAGGAAACCGATCTCGGAAAAAAAATCTTGCTTTTCTTTCAATATTTTTTTTAACAAAACAATGTCAGCAAACAAATGAAACGGCAAATAGAAGAGGGATAAATATTATATCATAATATGTGAAACATGAATGAGGAAAGTTAATCTTTAATGAGTACATACACATTTTTAAAAATCACTTCCTGGTTCAATTCGTACGTCAGGGTCGGAAAGAAGCTCTGATTGGTCAATTTTGTAAATAAACCCATATTATCGCCCACTAAGTGAGCAATAACAAAAAGCGAAAATATCATGTTACAAAATGTTATTTTTAATACATATTAGCAGATATTAATGAAACTGCATCTTGTGAATGTATGGAAGAAGTGTCATATTTGTCACTCAGCGATAAATACGTTGTTCATCACTTTTCGAGAAAAAGGTTCTTTCCGACTCAGGACGCTACCCTTGTAATTCATACCATTGAAAAAAAAAAGAAAATTTTGCCACTTAGGTTTGACATACGAAACTCGAGTCCCAATGAGGGACAATTAAAAAATATTTAGATTTTCTACAAGGGCAACTATGTGTTTCTTTGACAGGATATGGAGTTTTTTTTACAAATTTTAAAGTTGATATTTTACAACTTCTATTTTATATTTAAGATTCATATTTAAACAGCACTAATTGTGAAACAAAAACAAAGGGAAACTGATCAATGAAGTCTTAGAAGTTAATCTTAACATTTGCTCCATTTCCATATCCGGTGCCATTTTAATCATAGGCGGAGAAGCGGTGACATGGTTGCATACTCGTACGAGTACGCCACCAACATTTGAGTTTGACTGTTCTCATGTACTATTTATTATGATATAAATACCATAACTCAAGAATTTAGCTATGACCGTGCCATTGGGGTTTCGATCATTAAGACTGAGGCCCTCGGGCTCAGAGTCAGAGGGACAATCAACTGACCTTTTTTATGTTGTATATCCTTGTGAGCATACCAACACCTCTATCATTCAATATAGTTAGGGATTCAGCTAGCTTTTGTTGATGTGGGTCCATTTTACCCGCCATATTGGCAGCTTGGCAGGAAAATTAGCAATTTCCCAAACTAGGAAGTAAACGCGGAAGTTGTCCGGTAAATGTAATAAAGTAACGCCTGAGTGTTTACATTCAAAGTTTGATAATTTACAAATTATACCACAGCCTAAGGCTTTATATAAACTAAGCGTCAAAAGTATCTAATATTATTTTCGGAAAATTCTTGCTTAAACATGAGGTATTGAATATATTTCAATATTAAATGTTATTAAATAATGGTATGTTGTAAATACATCCTAAAATTTTCAGATTCATTGAAAAGCATTTAATGCATTAGGGGTCCGTTTTTTTCTGGCTCAAATAATGTATAAATACATTCTTTGAAAAAATATACGTTTTATTCTGAATTATTATTTTTTGAAGAATGTATTGAGAGTATTTGACTTTCAGTTCAAATACACCGGATGTTTACAAAAATTATAA
>LQRL01154509.1:18366-32041 GCA_001703475.1 Hydroides elegans
TCGCGAAGAAACCGCGCTGAGTGACGCGCGATGCATGAATTATGCATTGGCGGGTTTCTTTCTCTCGAGGGGCGGCAAAAGGGGCCTCCAAGGTGCTGTGTAGATTCTGAAGACATCATCTATGACACTCCAAAACCACTTCATCTACCATTCACATTAATGTATTGAATACATATCAAATCTTTGTTCATTTTCAAATCAAAATCCCGAACAAACTTCAACATATATCTTTTTCAATACTTCGTTTTCATATTTCATATCCCTGCAATCATAATCACAACTTAGTCACGAGCTTCGATGTCCTCCGCCCAAAATTTCAATGTACTGTGAATTCCCCAGTGTTTCTTTTAAAACCACGTAAATTAAGCACATGAATCATATCATAATTGCCTTTTTCGTCTTGCAAACTCTTTTATTCGGTGACAAAAAAGACAATAAAAACTCAATCTTGGCTTCCAGTCTATGAGTAAAAAGCAAAATGAGTGGATTATGGTTAAGTCGCGAATTTCGAAAGCGCTAAAAGCCTTGGCTAATGCACTTTGTGTCTTGTTTCACCAAACCCAATTTTTATATCATCTTTGTGTTAAATATTTTTTCTTAATAAACTTGCAATAACGTTAAGAGCCAAGACAATTTTGAAAGTTCGCTAACCATGGATGCTTTCTACTTCTGAAAAACAATGTATTTAGAAATCAATCAAGATGATAAATTATAAATTAATGGCTTTATTTTCAAAAGAAAAGACTAGAGTACATATAACAGTACGCATACCGTTACAGATCTGAAAATGTAGTGAGCTAATGCAGTACCCGAAGTTGATAAAAGGAGAGTGTATCACCGCATATTGAAATATTGGGAAAATGAATCAGTGAATCTGAAATTCAGACTGTCACCCTGACCCCTCGACCTGTTTTAAATATCGATTTCTATAACGAAACAAAATGAACTAAAATATAGAACTAGTTTCCTTCTCATCATAAAAATATCCTCAATTCATTCGCTCGGCCCTGAGGAGCACTTTCTTTCTCACTTATGAAAAAACCCTCTTTCAATGTGTGGGATAATACAATTACCTCTGGTTACCTCATTCCTGTAATCCTTACCACCAAATTGAGTTGGCTCATATGGTGAACCGGCCATAATGCTTAAAACGCCGCGACCTGAGGCAGAGGGTCAAAAGCTTTACGCACCAACGGCTTCCTTTTGTGAACAAGGAAAAGAAAGTGTGACTTGACATTGGAGAAAACCCCTTTTTATTTCTACACAAGAAAATAAGAGGAAATATTCTGTTTCTCTTTCCAAAAATAAACCAAAAACGCAAAAGGAATAGATGGCAGATATATTCATATTTTTTAACAAGAAAACACTATGCATTTAAAAATTATTTTTACTTTCTTATATAAGCCAGCACGCCTTAACATCTTTTTAATCGCACAAGGGATGGCCCATTGCTAGGCAATTTGAGATGAGAAATGCAGGAAAAATCTCAGAAAAAGTAGGTATGATGCAACACGGCTATCTTGCAAAACCGAATAGCAGCAGGCTAAAGACTTGGCTTAAATGGCATTTTTGATTGCACATGCCCTCACATAACGGGAAGTTAATCTGCAACATAAGAAGGGCTTTTTATTCCCCGGGATTCAGCGGAAGGCCAATCAAATATCTAAGGTTTCACGCGGTTGACGGATCGCGGGTTAGTTTTCTTTATTTAATCGGCCAGTGCAGCAAGCGAAAAAATGGCTTGTATTTATTTTGCCATCTGACGATTTTCCCTAGAGGTTTTTGGGCTTGCAAGATTTTAAAATCTCAACGACAGAGTTTTTTAATTCTTCAATTCATAATAATTGCGCTTAGAGAATTATGTAAAACTGCGTCAAGTTTGTGAAAAGGACATACAATGAATGTGGCAAATGTCAAACGCTCGGGTTCTTATAAATGATTCGGTGGGGCATTAGAATATTTTACAATTTTATTTTCTAACATACAGATTACATTTCTTGCTAAGCTTTTTCGTTTAAAGACTACTTCAAATTGTGAGATGGTTTACTGAGAACGAGCTGCTTAGGCAATTTTATGCTGACAAATATGAATGTGTTTTCAAGACAAGAACTATTGTCTGTGAGTTCCATCCTCTCATTTACGTCGCCTTTGTTTGTGAGTTCCACAAATTATGTCCGTATGAAAACACCATAAACCAAGCACAGACGTCCGTATTTAAAATGAAAAATCGGCCCTTTTTAGTGTAATTAACAGTGGAACTTAGTTAACGAGCAACCATCGCTGTTTATGGAGGGGTCAACCTCGAACATAAAACTATTTACATTGACGTTTGTCAGATTGATTGCCTGCCCAGTCTGGATAAACCCTACCGGTTTTTCGCAACGCCGTGAACATTGATTAACTGTTTATATTACACATTTCACTCAAACATTTGAAAGGGTTATTTTTTCAAAGATTACGTATCACTTTTGTATTGTTATACATATGTTCCTCATGCAAAAACCTTGCATCATAGAGATCCCAGTATCCTTCTTTTCATGAACTGACGCTGGACGATAGAACCGACTCAGACGCCTATTACTCACTGAGCATGTAAACTAAGCAGAAACAGTATATTTTGCAACAAAAAGAGGAAGAGGTCATGTGTTAGAGCAATTGGCGTCCATTTGTCAAACGTGGTTCCATCGCCAATGCAGCGTTTCCGACATTGTTTGCATCCTTGAGTGGGAAACACACTAATCGCTTATGTAAGGGAAATTAACTCGGTAGAAAAATATATATAATTGAGCAATATCCTAAAGAAGAAACATAGCCGAAATTGACCATGACTCAAGGAAAATTAGGTCGTAAACAGATAAAATGGTTCCATTTCGCTGAACATATTACAAATGAGAGTCACTTTTCTTCTGCAACGCCAGGCCCAATGTATTTCCCTGATGATTATGAATAGGAGGGAAAGAACATACTCAATGCTTTTTAAAGACTTCAGACGCCTCAATAACGTAACGGTTACCATTAAAAAACTGCAGCCACCATTGGGAACACAGGTTAATGCAAAGGAAAAATTGAGCAAAAAAACACAGCGACTATTCCTCATAAACGCTTCATTAACTGCAACGATTATTGATGTACGCATGTGCTTTCGCCATGCACAATTGAGTCGCCGCTTCAGTCATAAGAGATAAATATTTTGGGCTTCCTTCACATCATAATATGAAGCAGCAGAAAAGAAGAATCACCGTCATAAAGAGATATTGAAACACCCAATAACACAAAACAACAGCGATTACAAATAAATCCAGCGCTATTACAAGAACAAGAAACACAATGCATCTGACGGATCGCTGTAAGGACGGCGCAAAAATATCTTGCAAGCCCAAACTCGGTGCCTTTTTCTTTGACAGTTAGCGACTTATGAAGAGGGCTCAAGCACACTGGGCCTTGTCATGAAAAGGAAAATTGGACTTCAAGAGGAGAAAAAGTCGTGGGTTCCAAGAGACGCGGAATGTGTCGACGCGAGACTTTGGTGGGTGCATTGGACCAGGTGATCTCCAGAGTAGGAGCAAAACACTATAAAAAGAATGCACTCGAAATCAAATAAAGGTTACAAAGACAGGTTCCGACGTCAAAGGTAGAAGGAGATATTATAAAAAGTGTAAAGAGAAGATGAAGGACATCTAAATTCATTTTATGTTTATTTTTATGATAATGATCTGTTCATCTTTTACTTAAGTGAGGAGAACTAATACAAAGCAACAAAAAAAAATCAATCTTTGATGTAAGTTTTAGTCACGACAGAAAGTTGTTGTGATATCTGATGAAAGCAAATTGTGAAAACGGAGCTCATTCACTAAACGTTCTGTTCTAATCATGACATTAAACACAATTACGCTAAGACCAGACAATAGCCTTTTATCAAAAATATACCGACAGCTCATTTTACACTACTTGTAATAAACCTCTGTTCATTGGAAAATTGCATCACAAAATGACAACACCCATAACAATAATCGTAATGACTTCACAGTTATTATCATGCATTGTTCTCAATTCAAAATGGTAGACTGTTAATCAAAAACTATCAGACGCATATCGTGACATCAGTGTTACAGGACCAGATCAAGCGTTGATGCTATAATGTCAATCAGTCAGGGAAGGCTAAAGGAATGATAAATCTAGCGATGTTGCCGTTGTATGCACAAACACTCGGCTGCGGGTATTTTGCTACCCGAATACCCGAAGTCAATACCCGACCCGACTCGATACCCGACCAGAACTTATAAAAACATGATTTTCTTAAGGTCTCATTTTCTTTTACTCTGCATCATATGCTGCATTTTTTATAATCAAGTATGAGATAAGTTGAAATATCATGTTAATTCTTATTAATCTGACAAAGTCACGATGAAAACTTATTTCAAAGACTTCAGATTCCAGAAACATTTCAATCTGCTTCTAAAAGAAAAGTCTATTTTCCCATGATAATGTAACATTTCGGGTACCCGAACTGAAATTTTGGTTCAAGTACCCGAGGCGAAATTCAGGTACCCGAGATACCCGACACAGCCCTATATGAAAGCATTCAACCCAATTCGGGTATTTATTGATATCAAAAAATCTACCGGTAGCCTAACTTGTTGTTGTGTTAAGGTCCCTAAAACACTTCATGTATTTTTATTTTTGCTCACTAATTAGATTATCGTAGCATATATCAAACTATATGTAATGGGTACGAGAGCAAAAATTCAAGGATTAATGTACTCTATGGATGACTTTAAGTGAAAATTTCGTGTATGATGATGTTTCTATGAAAGCAGTTAGGTACTTTGAGTGTCATAGTGAAAGACATATTACAAAGTAAATCATTTCCATTGTCTGTGTGATTTTTTTTGTTGGGGCGGGGGATATGGAGGAGGGGGGATGGGTAAACCTATAAAGACGTGTCACTGCCCTTGAGGTCCCTTTCCTTTTTTATATCAGCAATTTGTTAGGCCCCAACCTTTTTGGGCCCTATAGGTTTGGGGTGTCCGTCCGTCTGTCTGTCCGTCTGTCTATCCGTCCGTCATACTTTTTTGTACAGGCCAGAACTTCTGTTATAGGCTAAAATGAAAGGTCTTGGTTCGTAGATGTGCCTTTTGACCATTTCGGTCAAAAAACCCGACCGGAAGTTGTCAAATTGGCCATAATAGCCACAAAATAGCGGTTTTTCAAGACTTGAGCTTGTATGGACTAGAACTTTTGAACGGAAGGTCATAGAGACTTGGTTATAGACTCAAATAAAAGGTATTGGTCCGTAGATGTGCCTTTTGACCATTTCGGTCAAAAACACCCGACCGGAAGTTGTCAAACTGGCCAAAAATAGCGGTTTTCATAGAAAATATATCTAAAATCTACAAAAAAAACATACCCCTTCGAGTTTGGGTTGGTTGGGGCCTGCTCGTGTTTCACAAATACTTCCTTGTTTTACATAGAACCAAAAATAATGTAAACTGACATTTTTCAAAGATCCTATATGTAAGATAACTTTGCAGCAATAAAATCTGAGATGAAGAGTTCTATTGAGCACAATCGACTAAATTGAGGAGGTGGCACATAACTCTCTATAAGCACTCTTTCACCAACCTTAGATGATTATATACAGCATGTAATCTGACCTGGCGGACAGTCAATCGCCTTTTGAGTGGTTTCCGTCAAGGATTTCCAATGAAAATCTGTCTCGTTATTTTTTCAAGTAGAAACTGGGTTAACCTCTCGTTATCTTTTGTTTCAAGAAGAAACTGGGTTGAAATTAAACACTTCAATAGACCATTTTACATACAGCAATTCCACGAAAAAAAAAGTTTTGCAATGGATAAAGCTAAATCCCAGGAAAAAGAAGGGGAATGAAAAATGTGAGCCACCAGGTGCGATAGGATGACAATTTGCGGATCCACGGGGATGAATTAGTCGCTTCTTACAAGAGCGGCCTTTGCTGGTGGCAGGTTAATGGCAACTCGCACAGTGACTCGAAGGCCCAGCGGAGAAGACACGCGCTTCTGGTTTTGAAGGGAGGATGCATGGAGAACCTATAAGCTTATTAAAATATGTAATAAAATAGCACATTCAATAATGTTTCAGCTGTTTTGTCAACGCAGAAATTATGACAATTGGCAACTCGCAAGTGGACACGTGTCTCACTGAAGGCCCAGCGGAGAACACACGCGCCTGTACTATTGGAGGGAAGGAAACATGCGTGGGTACCATGTAGATTAATAACATGATTCGATAAGTGCAATACATTTACTACCTTTAATAATTTTCCATTTGCCAAAGCAGAATTGTACATGACAAGTACCACTGATAATGATCCCCTCTTACTGTATCTGTCACAATACAGTTACAAAATTGAAATACCTATAGTTATGTAACCAAATACTACACTTTCAGTTTTAATATCCCACCAAAGCCACTCTGTCATGGACCCATATACCACACAATACCCACAGCGGCGAGCACCGACGCATCCACGGCGTCGTGCGTCATTAGCGCGACAACCGCGGCAATTAACGAGCGCTCCTTCATCCCCTTGTCTCCCTCCCAACCCCGTCATCCGTCTTTCGCTTATCCCCCCTTCTCCCCATTACCAACCCCCTTCGCCCCTGTACCCCTCTTCCCATTTCTCGTGAACCCCACTGTCAAGGGACACCGATAATACGAGCATCAGCTTACATCATCAGTTACCCTCCGTCTACCTCATTAACTTTATTTTTTACAGTTTAAACTTTTACAGTGGGTAAAAAAACAAGATTTTTAAAGAAAAATAACAGCAGAAAAATCAGAGTCACCACTCTCCACTTTTTGATGAAGCAATGTAACACAGGTTGTTCTATACGATTTTTTGCGTCATCAATGATAGCGAATGCAACATTTTAACAAGCTCACAGGAAAGTGTGGGGAGAATATTCACGCTTTAAAAACGTATAATCTTGTGAAAATGTAGCTCTTCTCATTTGATTTTTCTTGCACTTTCACTTTCGTATCCTTTGATCCAGTCCGGGTCCCATTGATTTTTATCAAAATATCATGCATATGAAAAATGGCGCGAGGCCTCCTTCCCAAGGGGCCGCGGGATCAAATGCCAGGGACAGTGGCGAAGGTGCCTCCTCGTGGGCCAGACGGGTGCGCCTTGATACACTGATGGATGGAAAGCGCTCAAACAGCGTCCTGGTAGAGAAAGGCACCCTTTTAGTCATTATCATTTTATATTTTGTGCATTTAAATTACAAACCTTTTTTTCTTTAGGGGGAGCGGGGTTTGGTATGTAAAGATGATTGTCTAAATGGTTGAAAAAAGTGAGGCCGACCCTGGTATTGTTTGCAAGAATATAAGAAAATAGAACTTGTCATAGTTTGATCACGTTATATAAGAGATAATCAGAAACATCTTCAAAATAAAAAATAAAAAGTCAAATGCGCTTATCAAATGCATTGGCATAAAATGTTATTTAACACAAACTATCGGTACTCCGGATCAGAATCACAAATATATAATTTTCCTAGAACTGTTATTTCTAAAAATAAATACCTACATGTATGATAATAAATATCCATATTATGATTACCTGAGCGAAGAATAACAAGGGTTTCGCTTGCTTTATGGAAAGGTCAAACGTAGATGCTCCCCAAATTAAAGGCCAGCATTTTGAAAACTATACGTCATGTTTATATATAGGAACAAAAGCTGTCTCATAAAACACTTCTGTTTTGTCAGAGCTAAAGTTCAGGATAATTAATTACTGCATAATCATCAATTATGTACGGCCATGATCCTACACAAACAAAAAAAATGAGCTTAACAAAAAACTGTTTTCACACATTAACAACGAAAAACGCATAGATAGAGTTCTCGGCCAAAAATGTAACAGTGTCTTGCAAGAAAAAAAAACGGGTTATTGAAAATAAAAAAAGGATCTAAAAGAAATACGATCCATGACGTTATTATGTCTATAATTATTTATAAGCACCTCAGACGACAGCGAATTTTCTTAGTTTAAGATTGGACCATACTCAATCGAGTATAAGTTTTCACTTAAAGTGGATTTAAATAACGGGGCATTTTAATACACAACAAAAAGGCTGAGACCCCATTATTTTTCCAACAGTTTTATTGTGGAACCGTTATGTATAATATTAATGTATATATGATTTGATGTGGAATAAGGCTGAGTACCTAATACAGACGATGACTTAATTGTACCACCTTTCATGAAAGATAGTCAAGTCAACTGGACTTCCTTAGAACAAACGGCGAGCAGAAATGAGATGATCCCATAATGCACTGACACCTACAACATACTTGGTAAAAAGACGATGAAACAGGGTTTTTGTCTTAGTTCCCTTTATAAGATTAGAAGTATTACGTCCTTGAATTGGTGCTTTCAGAAAGCCGGAACATGGATATGAAGAGATAATACGTTGCGCCCGCTTGGGCATAACGGGATCCTTTGATTGACAGTTACTCAATATTAATGACAGTGGATGAATACTGCTTCCGATGTCACATGCCATTTATATTTGATATAACATATAAACTAATGTATCGAATTTAAGTCATCTTTACATAGAGTATATATGTATATGGGTGATACACAGATTTGAATTGTTCATCATATATGAAAACATTCTCCTCGAGTTTTAAAGAGGTGTGGGTCTAACATAGGAATCAAAATATAATAAATCAATAGTAAGAGAAAGAACACAAATCTACTTAAATTACAAAAAATAAACTGAAAGCAAAAACTCCGGTCCGGTCTAGAGAGTTTAACTATTTCTGTCGCGTATTTTTTTTGTGTGTGTAAAAACATTGAAATTGAGTTGAGTTGAAAAAACGGCAGGGATTAGAGCGACCTTTAAGCGGATGCTCAAAAGAAACAAAGTCGTATGTATTAGTTGTTATGGTAGTTAAATGTGCAATTACAGAGGCAATTACAGGGAACAATAGGTGAAAAAGAGGCGCTGTCTGACAGAGTGTAGTCGACTCTGTAACGAGCCGTTTACTTGGTCGAGTAATTAGTGATGACAACTTGAAGAGTGGCGAATCATCAAAACCATTTCAAAGGCTTCGAAGCAAGGAGAACTATTCAATCAAAATATAGAATATAGCTTTTAAATATTTGGCATTTTCCCTTGCTAATATAACACACAATCAGGATATCTCGAAAGGAATGAAAAACAGACATACAACATGTAGCTCAAAGGTCGAATACGTCATAAAAAAAATGGCATAATCATAATTCCAAACCACTTTTAAGTAAAATTCAATAAAACATGTTGTATGAAACCCTTCAATTAGTCATAAAAGGTCGACAAGTCGCAAACCATCATAACATTTTGCCCTCTCATTTATACATCCGTCCAATAAAATTCAAGGTACAGATAGTGATCATATTATGGCTGAATGGTAAATTACTGAAGGAGAATAAGTGCGAACAACTTAAAATTATATTTATAATTGACAGGTTCCATGTAAAACATGTTGTTTTGCAATGATACTTTTTAAGTAACATGAACGGGGGTGGGCGAGGAGAAAGCCTTGCTGGGGAGCCTGGTGTAGCTGGTTAATAATTTGAATTCCTCGAAACCAGAAGCGACACCAGGGGAAGGCCTGATGACACCCGCGACCCCGCGACACAAGTTGCATAAAGGTATTATTCACTATATGTGGAATACCCGGAAATTAAGATAGCTTAAGCATGAAAAACACAATTATCATAAATCAAATGCTTCATATCCAGGTTTAATTCAAATAGAAAATAAATGTATCAGACACTGTTTTACATGAATGCTTAATAAATAGCACTGATTTTACTCAATCAAACGCGTAAAGGCAAGATTGACTCAAGAAATAGGTGTGAATTAACTCAAGTAGATACTCTTAAAGCACAACTCCCCACCCGATCTATTGTTTATTGTTTAACTAATGACTTGCAACAAAAGCGACCATATAACGTATGATTCCAAAGTTACAAAGCACAACTCCTTTACCTTCTCTGGAATGTGTAGATATTCATCAGCTTGACTAGCAGTTGGTTTAAATACGGCAGAAGGAGCAGCTGAAAAGCAAAATAAAGATGCTTCACAGACTCCGTTTCGTGTAAATCATTCTGAGGCCTTTGACGTTGTTTAAATTACAAAAGCAACATAATGAATCGTTTGGCAGAGTTTATTTATGTAATCTATATATTTGCATTACATATTCATACGTATTAGAAATGTGTCCTTGGGACGATATATCGCAGAATCGTTAAAGCCCTATGTCATATACACCACAGATAAATTTCCATGTTAAATGCTGAGGAAATGGGCCGGTTACCGGCTGAAATGGAAAGCCGTACCATTTATATGAATCCTATTTTCATTCTATATCATGTGTTACGTCCAGTTAACGTTAACGGTGCGATCAGTGGCTCTTGGCGTCTGCGTTTGCGAAATTGGTATAACATATAGCGAACCAGGCGGAATCTGATTCCTCTGGGTTCGCTTTATTTTATACCAATGTCGCACACGTAGACGCAGAGTCGCTTACTTATCTATGAACTATATATGATCGGATGTATATTGTTTAATTAAGAACACTTTTTAGACATTTTCATAATCAAGACTTTCTCAACGAAAAGCTTATGTAAGTGTAATTAGAAAATATAGAACACAAAAATAAAACACATAACTTTGATGATATACATGAAATAAAATACCAAAACATCAGTGGATATAAATGTCGCATTATAATTTTAAAACCAAAACTCAAAACACATCTATATAGACAAAATAATTATAAAGAACAAAGAAGGAAAAAAAAACTGAACGATTTTCACTTGAAAAAAAAAACCGTCTGGCATGAAATCTTGAGAATACTTACCTTTTGCCCAAGAGTCGCAAAATGAGTTTCTGGAAAAAGTCCTGAAATTATATGATTTCTTTCATTAGCATTCGTAGCAGAGCCTAAGATATTTATAATATTCCATACTAACCTTTTGTCCTAGCCTTGGAAAGTTTGTTTCGGGAAACATACCTGAAATCATATTGCTTATATAATCATTCATACGGAAAAATCTAAATATCATAGGCCATCGGACACAATCGAGACAATGAACAATTTTAAGTACACACAGATGAATAACGCACTCTTCATATATTAACAATTTTAGATATATGAGAGGGAAAATCATAAGAAGATGAGCAAATATATTATTATTAGATATACAGCCTATATTTAATATAAACGTACCTCCGTTCAGAAGTGCAACGCTAAGGATGAATAACCCTTTCTTCCCACTCTGTTCTCTCTCTTCGAATCTGTTAGAAATGGTGGATTAAAATACATATCAGAGAGAAAAGTTGACAGCCCAAAAACTGAGACATCGGTCAGGGCCAGCACAGTTTACATTGGGCATTTTTTTTTACCAAAAAAAAGTTATAATTAATACCGCTGTATAAAGTGTATACCAATTTGTAAATTATATTATTGATATAATCATACAGTTAAGGTTTGTCTTTCGGATCGAAACATAGCCTCTTCAGTTTACTCCAGCATATTTTGTATATTTTCAATTTACCTTGCAAGCAGCTCTTGCGCCACCGAGTCTCCGTAATCATGCGCCAATATATGCGCTTCATATATGCCCAGTTGATCCAGCAGGGCCTCCACTATGTCTGCTTGCTCCATCACGCTGTACGAGTGCCGCGACTATGTACAGACACATGTATGAATAAATAAAAGATTATGAACCATGGGTATTGAGTTGAAGAGGACAATTCTCTTCACAGATTTAGAGAAATTTGGCAGTATAAACTACTATAAGATTGTATTATTATAATTTATGAATTTCTACAATGTTGCATGTATGATGTAATATAGATAAAATCAGATGAAGTCTGGTTATAGGACTTAGCAAGTTAGTTTATCATGGACAAATTCAATGTTAAGTTTATATCAAATACACATTATTAAAAAAAACTGCATCAGAGCAAATAAATCAAACCATATAAAAAATCGATTTCAAAAGTTGATATAATTCTATCAAACACTTTACTTTTGGCTTCGAGGTGTCTATGACCAGGACGAAAACTGACTGTCGAACTTAACTGAGCGAGACATGCGAACTTGCTATGTTTTAGGCTGTTGACAACTAATTGTTGTATAGTAACAACACGAGGAATATCCTTTATACAATTTTGCACATATGATAAATGAATATCAACTATTTAATTATTGCGTTAAAATGCTAGCATTCTCCATGTGGGAGAATGTGCGTCCTAGTGAAAATGCCGAACGAATCACGGATATATTTATAGTTACAGGCAATATGATTTAAACAGTTTCATTTGCTTTACAAAAAAGAGATAACGCAAACATACCGGTTTATCACTGTATCCATATCCCAAGAAGTCAAGAGCTACAACTTTCTTGAACTTTGTTCTCAAATCTGTCCAGACCTAAAAATCGTAAAAATGTTTACTTAGGCCGAGCTTTGATTTATTGATTACATCAGATATAACATTATTGCATTAGTAGGAAAATATCCGTACTTATCATTGAAAAAAAGTAAAAGAGTCAATCGGATTGAATCTGTTTAAAATCTTTTTTTTAACATTACATGTTTAAAACATCAACAGTTTCCAAATGATTCATGTTATTAGCATAAAAAATATATACTTGCCTTTGACCAGTCAAAACTAAACGTAGGAAAACCATGTAGACATATAACTGTCTCTCCTAGCTCTAATTTGCCTTTTTCTTCTGCAATCAATTTACGATAAAATAATTAAAAGCCAACAAATTATAGCTTCAATATACTGATAACACATTAATTTAAGTTGTCCATAAAACGGAAAAATGAAACAATGTGTCCGAATATCGCAAAACATATAACTGCTGTTCAAAGTTTAAGGAATCGAAGTTTGCATCCATTTATAACAGACCATTTTACATACATTAATAAATTATGCATTTTATCTATTATTATAGATGTGGAGTCAATTACGTTTGATCGAAATCAATAATTGATCCTATTCAGTTAGATAAATATGGAACAAGGAAGCATTTGTGAAAAACGAGAAGGCCGCCAACCGCCCCAATTCTAAGGAGTTATGGAATGGTGATAATGCACCTACTTCGCCCATTTGTATTCACTGTACGCTAAATAGGTTCTTTCTAATTAGCTTAAGATATATCACCCAAAGGCATATTTGCAAGTCAAGAGATTTCTAAATAGTCTTTACGATATATCTTTATTATTCTCCATTCAAAAGTTCTAGTTCTTACAAACTCATATATATCTGAAGTTCGCTATCTTAACAATTTGACCAAATTCGCCACCGGAAGTTAGCCAAATTCTGCTGGAACCATCAAAAGACACATATGCACATCAAGACTTTTCAATAGAGCCCTTAACCATATCAGTTCTACCCCCAATTTAAAAATTCTAGCCCGTACAAACTCATGTTTCGAAAATCGGTATTTTTTTCAACAATTCCGGACAAATTATGCAACGGAAGTTGATTGATTTTGGCCAAAACTTTCACATCTACCTTTCAATTGAGCCTATAGCCAAGTCTCTATGACCTTCCGTTCAAAAGTTCTAGCAAATTCATGAAAGCGATGACGGAGAGACAGAGACAGACAGACGGACACACGA
>LQRL01154528.1:4058-14347 GCA_001703475.1 Hydroides elegans
TCAAACTAGGAAATTGAATCCAATCAGAAAAAAATGCTTGGCACTTTCGAAACGCATATTTTCTAAATTATTCTCAGATCGATAGGAAATAAAGGTCTTCAAAACGTGATGCGTTATCCTATGAGCTAACACCATTATTGTATTTGGTGATACGTCGTTGCGGAAATGTCAAATATAAAATATTACCCGAGAATCTTGCTTTAAAATAAGCATTTATAAAAAATAAAAAATAAAAACATAAAACAACACCGAAGAAGCGTACAGTGACTTGTAATTGCTAGTGTTCCACCCCTGAGGAAGAACGTAAAAGCAATGCATTAAATTTGTCGTCCTTTTAAAGCAATAAAGTCATATTTTCAGGTACAATTAAAGAGTGATGACCGTATCATTTATTAATTGTATGTCCCCTCAAAGCTAATTGAGACATTCTTTTGAACGGAATTCAAAAATCATTAATTAAACCATCGCTAACGAACAATATCGAACATTCGTATCAGAGACAGGCTTGACCTTCATTATTGTCTACGTCAAAATAACGTTTTGACATATTTATGATTTATGTTAAAGAATTGTCCGGGTTACGGGGGGTGTCCGAAGACTAGAGAGAAGTCAGTTGCATTACAATATATGTCAATTTATCACTTTTCGACATAATGGGAGTGGGCAGGCTTTGAAGATTTTTTTTCTGCGATCACTGCGATGTACGGCTCGATGCACAAAGAAAATCATAAAAACGTAAAATTGCAATCTTTGCTATATGTTCTCTGAATTTCGTAGTGATCGCAGGAGATTCCGGAAGTGACTACCCACATTATTAGTCCCCCGCCCGCCGCGTAGCGCGGTAGCGGGGGACAATTCGATCCGGGTCCGTCCGTCTGTCTGTCTACTTTTTTTCGATTCCGCGACCGAACTCCAAAACTAGTGGGCAGAATCGAACGAAACTTTCTACAATGAAAGAATATATATTGAAGTTGTGCACCTGGGTATTGGTTTTGTCGTGCGACCAAAATTCCAATACCAAGGTACTTAACTAAGATGATTTACTCTCAACAAGCTATGAAAAGGCCTTCGAATGAAATAGTCGGGTATGTTTCGTTATAAGCCAGGAAACTCGGTCGTGCGACTTTAAATGCCGTTGCACGGATTGGGACGGCGGGGGACTTAGTCAGTTCACTGACCCTACTTGTTATGTTACGGTTACGATTATTTGTATGTATCCCTATAACCGTTTCGCTGCGAAACTAACCAAGAGACGATGAATCATATTGGGGATGTCTATAAACATTTTATTCTCAATATGGTATATTATTCTGATTCATATATTTTTACAGTATCCCCAAGTGTTCGCCCAAATGATCCCCGATTCCTCAAAGAAAACCGCCGTCACCGATTCATTGGACGAACACAACCTTCTACTCTCTATGCAGAATTTCGTTTCCGGAAATCACGTGACTTTAGCTGATCTCTCGATTATCGCCACATTGTTTTTATAAGAACTCGTGGATTGCGATTTCGGTTCGAATAAAGAATATATCGCTTGCATCCATATACAAGTTCTAATCGACATATCTTTCATCTATATCTCTAATCTCTTATCAATATATCTCTAATCTTTTTGTTACAGTATCCACAAGTGTTCGCCCAAATGATCCCCGATTCCTCTAAGAAAACCGCCGTGACCGATTCCCTAGATGAACTCAACCTTCTACTCTCCATGCAGACTTTCATTTCCGGTGACCACGTGACTCTAGCTGATCTCTCGATTATCGCCACTTTGTCATTATTGGAACTCGTCGATTGGGATTTCGGTCCGAATATAATATATATCGTTTGCATCCTTAAACAAGTTCTAATCAATATATATCTTTCATTTATTATGCAGTATCCCCAAGTGTTCGCCCAAATGATCCCCGATTCCTCAAAGAAAACCGCCGTCACCGACTCTTTGGATGAACTGGACCTTCTACTGTCCATGCAGACTTTCATTTCCGGCGACCACGTGACTTTAGCTGATCTCTCTATTATCGCCACCTTGTCTTTATTGGAACTCGTCGATTGGGATTTCGCGGCGTGGCCGGAAGTCGATAAATGGCGTGGGAGAATGAAAGATCAGGAATATTATGCGCTGTCGAATAAAGGCCTTGAGGACTGGAAGTTTTATCTGCATGCGAAAGAGATGGAGAAGAATGAGGAATGAATTTTGCTTTTGATTTGTTCTAATTACTTGTTTTTTCGTTCATGTTTGATATGGTTTAGAATGACATGGCGAATAATGAAATATGAATTGCGTTTAATATGATCTCATTACTTATTTTTTCGTAAATGTCGGATGTCTTAAATTGATATGGTTATAAAAACGAATCAAATCATCGTCTGTCTTGGCGATGATATTTTTATTAAAACGTTACGCTGATGAATAACTAATTAAATCAAACGAATAAGCATAGAATCTATGTCTAATTTAACATAGCAATATTAATTGTTTATCGATCAGACCTTTATGTCAAAAACAGAACGCAGTGAATGACACAATTTGATGCTGTTATTATGTTTTATCTGTTGACGGTAAACCCTTTAAACATATTTTTAATATATTTCTAATCAAAATAATTCAATAAACGAACGTTCCATGTTTTGTTTAATTTTGCATGGATTGCAAAAGCAACCAAGCAACGATTGGCTTGCAATATTAGCTTGGCTTGCAATTTTAATACAACTGAAAATTGAAATATAAAATTGTATCTTATTTAAATGATATTTTCTTAAACATAACAATCACATATGAAAAGTGACAAAACCAGGGCAATTTCATTAAGCTACATACAAGGCATGAGACAATAAAGACGTTGTCATTCGGTAGGAAACAAACTTTAAATGTAGCTGTCTTCGTGCGAATGACATACATCACTTATATCACAATACCTTCAATGGCCTTAACATCTTTAAAAGCTTAATTTTGCCTAAAACTGATAGCCTATAATTTGGGAAACAAAGAGGTCATTTCAAGCAAGTCACTTTAATACTTCAATAGGTTTCAGAATACAATATTTTTTAATGACACAAATTTTTACAAGCTGAGCGTCTTGAAAGCCTTAAAAGCAATAAAAATACAATAAAAAACCTGCAAACAGTTATGAAAAACTTTACTGGGCATATGAAAACCATGTCCTTTAAAGATATAATACAAATGTAGACTATTTCTTACTCGCATTTCATATTCACGCGTAAATTTGGTTATTCAACCGAAAAGAATAAGCATCTTAATAAGAAACCAGAATCAGTTTTAAGGCATTAAATGAAAATATACTAATTGAAATAAGCACAGATTTCCATTTATTTATAACAGGTTTGTACTAGGAATAGAATAATGCATAACACTTAAACTAGATTATCATACATATATAAATGCCTATAAATAAGCGCATGTTTCATAAATAACCTATCCTTAACAAAAAGGCTTAAAATTTAAGTAGGCCTATATGCTGACAGATATATTATCACATTTTAGTCAAGCACCAACCCATCCCTTTCCGTGTGCAACCTTCTTTTAACTTGTATACTATTTCGGTCCCTAAGAAAGTCTCATGATTTATGTAACATTAAAAGGTGATTGATGAAGAAGCTTAAATCATAGGTTCGGTTCAACAATGTGTTAGTGTCCTAAATATCAATTTCACTTTCGATATCATGGGTATTCAAATATACCAAAATATATAGCTAAACGAGGATATAAATGCACAGCAAATTCTAAATCCAACTGTTTTTTTTTTTTGTTTTCCTCGATTAAAATCATAACGCAAGAATATCTAACCGGGGATATATAATATGCCATCTTAGTTAACAGGTGAGCTAAGGCTCGAGCCTGCTCAATAAAAATACTAATATATACAACTAACTATATAAACGGCTTTTCTAGAACGAAAAACCATTTCTTTACTGCTACCGTTTATTCTTTCGTAAATCGACCACTGTGATTTTACCGCTATTGTCTATCTGGGCATGAGAGCATGTCTGGAAAAAAGAAACAACAATTGATTAGTTAAGAGTGACAAAATGAATCATACTTTATTCAAAAACTTTCAACCGGAAAGAACCTATACAGCATCATCTAATCATATTTCGGACTAAGATTGTGTTTTTCCACAGCTAAGAAGTACGAAGCGCTCTTGAAGAAGGTCTGATAACGGCGCTAAAATTGAGTGCAAATCATACCGAGACCAGATAATATTTGATATTTATTGCATTGAGATATTTGAAAAAAAATACTTCATTGTGTTACTTATTATAATAAAAACCCTTCAAATTGCAAACGTTGAAATCACTTACTAATTAAATGTTAATATTTACATGCTAAAATCATTGAAAACTTTCAAAAACATTTACCTCGAATATGGTAGGACTAGAAGGATGAGGATGGAATCCAGTTCCTGTGCAGTTGACAACATAATCCAAACCGTAATCAGGGGTTAGATAGAAAAGGCCGGTTCTGCAAACAAAAAAATAAATATCATAAGAAAGAGAGTTACATTTATTGATAGCATATGTGTCATTGGAGCATTATTATCTTAAAACCATATTTTATTATTATTTGACAAATGATATCTAGAGATCATTTGAAAATAAATATCCTTTTTTTTTTTTAAATCTGGACAAACCTTTTCGTAGGAGAACAACCGCTATAAATGAACACTGGACCCCCATAATACAGTTTTCTGTTAATGTTTTTATACACATACCGTTCTCCCTTTGAACTATCAATCTCTGCGTGCAATTTATTCAAAATATTATTTATAAATTTAATTAACTTACTCATTTGACTCACAAAAGCAACGAATCCGGGTACCCAATTCAAAAACCTCACGCATCTCGTTTTTCCCTTTATTTCTACTGTTTTTTTTACTTATTCGAAAAAAAAATACAGTTCCCTTTATTACAACTTACTCGTTGAATTTGGGCGAACACACGATTGCTATAGACTCTGGCAACATGCGTTGAAACGAGGCTTGCACATGCTGGTCCACGCTCGACAAAAAGGCTGTTTGTGTAGGATGGGTCTATGCAAACAAATAATATTAATACTAGAAGGTCAGTGACCTTGGATCCCCCGTAAAATTCAACAATTTGTATTTGCAGGATGGTCAGTATTTACAAAAATTAACCTAGAGTAAGATCTTGCATTATCACTCACTTTATTCTGAAGACAACTGACGAGACCAGTTGGCAAAAGCATCCTAAATTGATAAATTAAAGAAAATATGTTTTTTATAAGCACGAGCTAACATAGCACATCCAAAAATAATAATAATAATAATAATAATAATATGATTTAGTGTGCCCATTTCTAACACTATTCATGGACACTTACAAGATAATAACATACTTTACATTTGAAAACAATACAAGCACAATACAAATTAAAATAAAATACATAATAATAATAATATATAACGCTTATTTAACGCAATAAAATTAGTCATAGCGCTTTACAGAAATATTGACTAATGTGCGCTATATTACTAGTACTACAAGATGACGTTATGAAGGTAAGAGGACCATTATGAGTTCAAAACCAGCAACAACGTTACTTACACTGGTGCATTTTAAAACCACTTGATAATTTAAGAACATTATTTAAGAACGTTATTGTGATTATAAGTAAAACGATTTAGCGCATAATACTACAAGATAACATAACGAAAATAATGACTAGATCTATGACTAAAACATTGATTGGGTGAAAAATACCACTTTGTATATGTATCATACATTATAACACCTTTTAAATAGATACGTCTTAAGTTTCTTTTTGAATGTTTCATAGTTTTTCTCCAATCGCAATGGTACCGGAAGGGCATTCCACAGACGTGGGGCGGCAATGGAGAAGGCCCTATCTCCATACATTTTTGTCCTCGATTTCGGCACATTTAGGACTAGATTAGCAGACGATCTTAGGTGTCTGCTGGAACGCTGAACGGTCACTAGATCACACAAATATTCGGGGGCTAAACCATGTATAATCCTATATGTAACACAGATGATCTTGAACTCAATTCGCGATTTTATTGGTAGCCAATGCAGTGTGCGAAGAATGGGTGTAATATGATCATATTTACGTGTTTTGGTGATAATTCGCGCTGCAATGTTCTGGATGGACTGGAGGGGATTCAGTGTCTTGTTTGGTAGTCCAACGAGGAGGGCATTAGCGTAATCAAGCCTCGATGAAATCACGGCGTGGATCAGCTTCTCACAGGCACTTTGCGATATGAAACGTCGAATGATTCGTATGTTTCTGAGGTGAAATAGGAGGGATTTGCACCTATTTTCCACTTCGGACACCATTGGCATGCTGGAATCAAATGTAGTGCCGAGACTTTTCGCGGTTTTGCTTGTTTTCACCGTAGTATCTGCTATCTTTATATCCATTTCCGGGTAGTTTCTCGAGCTCCTGTGTGGTACTATCACTATCACTTCCGTCTTGCTATCATTTAGCTTAAGCTTGTTTGTTGTCATCCAAGCTTTAATCTCTGTAGTACACTTGGCTATTGTCACGCAAGCGCTTTCAAAATCCGATGGCTGATTCAATTTGAACGCTACATAGTTTGAAGAGTCGTCTGCGTAACCATGGAAATTGAGACCGTGGGATCGGGTGATATCCCCTACAGGTAACGTATATACCTTATAGTCCTCGGGTCCCATTATAGACCCCTGGGGGGCACCGAAACGGAGCAGGAGACGCTTGGAGACGGAGTTGTTGATATTCACTGACTGGGTCCGTCCTTTATGGTAATCATGTAGCCACTGCAGTGCGTTGCCTTCGACACCTAGACGACGTCTGAAACGATCCAGAAGAACATCATGATCTATGGTGTCGAAGGCGGCGGACAAATCAAGCATTACCAAGATGATTCCATGTTTGGTATCCAGGGCGCGTAGAATATCGTTATGGATTTTAATCAGAGCGGTTTTTCAGAGATTCAGGAAAAACTCCATTTTTCAGTGCGATGTTGATTAAATTCGTGATGTACGGCAGAAGAGCAGGCAGGCATTGCTTTAGAAGAGTAGTCGGTATAGGATCAAGTAGACATGATGAATTACTTGACGCTTTGATTATTGTTTCAACCTCACTTTCTGTACATGGTGCATAGCTGGATAAGCGTGAATCGCATAAAATTTCCGAAAACCGATTCGAAATGTTCATAGAGTCTAAATCCGCTCGAATTTTGGTGATTTTATCGACGAAGTAGTTATTGAAACGCTCTGTGAGTTCGCTCTCAGATTCATGATCTGGAAGGTCCTCATTTCCATTTTTACTCATGAGTTCGTTCAATATCGAAAAGAGCTTCTTTTGGTCATTTCCACATTGTTCGATTCTATTTGCATAATACGTTTCCTTGGCAGTTGAGATCGCGTCTATGAAACTATTTCGTTCGAAAATGTATTCCGATTGTGCTGTTTTAACTTTGTGCCAAAGAGATGTATGGTTTATTGATCCCTTTATGTACGTAGACTTAGCCAATGCCTTTCGCTTTGCTCTCAGCTTTCTCTCAGATTTGCGTTTTTTCGCTTTGCCAACAGAATTTCACTATTAAACCAAGGCTGTTTTTTTCGAAGAGTCACTTTTGTCTTTTTGAGAGGGGCGTGTTTTTCAAGAATTTCGCTTAAAACAGTGTTATATCTATCCATTGCCTCATGTACATTTTCATCCGACCTAGGAGATAGTCCGGCCTCAGTTATATCTCGGGTGAAATCACTCACATTTATTTTTGCTATTTTCCTGTATGTAATTTCCTTTGTCTTAATGCACGGTGTTGGCAGGGAAAGCATTGCGTTTATTGCATAATGATCAGAAATCAATTCTCCTATTTCGTGTTTTACCATGATTTTATCCTGAGCTTTTGTAATGAGAAAGTCTATAGTGTGGCCATGACTATGGGTCTCACCTTCAATATGTTGAATAAGGTCAAAAGATGATAGAAGAGATGCAAATTCTCTTCGTTCGATATTGTCAGTGTCATCCCAATGAATGTTGAAATCTCCTAGGATGCATATATTTCCAGGTAGCACAGCTATGTGTTCGATAAAATCCGAAAAATCGGGTATGATTTGAGTTCGTGATATGCCATTGCTTGAAGAGGGCGGGGGGCGGTAGATTAAAAAGTACCATGTCAAAACACCGTTTTGATTGGTCTGAATAGCGATGTGTTCGAAACTTTCATACGATTTGAATTCAGTGGTCTTTTCCAAACATTTGAGGTCTTTATTGAAAATAACACCTACCCCTCCGCCGCGTTTTTCAGAGGATCGACTTTTGTGACTTTTGCGTTTGAGAGGCAACTGACACGCCCAGTGAAGCAAAAAAGATAATTTCATTACATAAAAAATATGCTCATGTTTATATAAGCACATCCCAAGCACTTTTCAGACACAGCTGACAAGGCCAGTGAAACAACAACATTATCTAACTTACATAGCAAATATGCTTATATAAGAATGATTGCTTATATAAGCCAATTCAAAATGCACCAGGCTCCCGAAATAGGTGTTAACACTTCTCTCTTAATTTGCTGATTAATATGCTGATATAAGCATGATTGCTTATAAATATGCTTATATAGGCATGATTGTTTATAAAATCACACGCAAAATGCTTTTGGAGGGCAGCTGACGGGACAAATGAAGAAAGAACATTATTTCACTTATCTAAAATATAATATGCTTATACAAGCATGTTTGCTTATATAAGCACATACAACGTACTTAAATGATAATATCTTATATTATCACCCACAATTCCTCATCTGAATATGAACGTTTCGCTACTTTTCAAAGTGCTCTAAAATCGACAATTTTCAAGCACGATTGCTTATATAAGCACATCCCAGATACGTTTGAGACGCAGCTGACAAGGCCAGTGAAACAAATATATCATTTAACTTACATAGCAAATATGCTTATATAAGCACGATTACTTTTGTAAGCCAATTCCAAATGCACAAGGCTCCCCAGATAGGTGTTAACACATCTCTATTAATTTACTGATTAAAATGCTGATATAAGCATGGTTGCTTATAAATATGCTTATATAAGCATGATTGCTTATAAAATCACACGCAAAATGTTTTTCGAGGGCAGCTGACAAGACAAGTGAAGAAAGAACATCATTTTACTTATCTAAAAAATAATATGCTTATACAAGCATGTTTGCTTATATAAGCACATACCACGTACTTAAATGATAATATCTTATATTATCACCCACATTTCCTAGTCTGAATATGAACTTTTCGCTGACAAGGCCAGTGAAAAAATATATCAATTAACTTACATAGCAAATAAGCTTATATAAGCACGATTACTTTTGTAAGCCAATTCCAAATGCACCAGGCTCCCCAGATAGGTTTTAACACATCTCTCTTAATTTGCTGATAAATATGCTGATATAAGCATGATTGCTTATGAATATGCTTATATAAGCATGTTTGCTTATAAAATCACACGCAAAATGTTTTTGGAGGCCAGCTGACGAGACAAGTGAAGAAAGAACATCATTTCACTAATCTAAAGAATAATATGCTTATATAAGCATGATTGCTTATATAAGCACATACCAAGTACTAAAATGATAATATATTATATTATCACCCACTTTACTTCATCTGAATATGAACTTTTCGCTACTTTTTAAAGTGTTCCAGAATCGACAATTTTCGACCGATCCAGATAAAACCTTGACGAGGCACGACTTCAGACCTCGGTTTATACGAGAACAAAACTTGAAACGTCTAGCTCAATCGCTTCATACCAAACTCGCGTGCACAAAGTGCTTGGCATCTTAAAAAAATGTTTAAATCGACAATTTTTAATGTGCTCCAGAATCGACAATTTTCAACCGATCGAGATTAAACCTTGACGAGGCACGACTTCAGACCTTGGTTTATATGTGTATAAAATTTAAAGCTCTAGCTCAATTGCTTCAGACCAAACTCGCGTGCACAAAGTGCTTGGCATCTGAAAAAAAGTTGAAAATCTACAATTTTTAAAGTGCTCCAGAATCAACAATTTTCAACCGATCGAGATTAAACCTTGACGAGGCACGACTTCAGACCTTGGTTTATATGTGTATAAAATTTAAAGCTCTAGCTCAATTGCTTCAGACCAATCTCGCGTGCACAAAGTGCTTGGCATCTGAAAAAAAGTTTAAAATCGACAATTTTTAAAGTGCTTCAGAATCGACAATTTTCAACCGATCGAGATTAAACCTTGACGAGGCACGACTTCAGACCTTGGTT
>LQRL01154528.1:14646-25780 GCA_001703475.1 Hydroides elegans
TGTGTATAAAATTTGAAAGCTCTAGCTCAATTGCTTCAGACCAAACTCGCGTGCACAAAGTGCTTGGCATCTGAAAAAAAGTTGAAAATCGACAATTTTTAAAGGCAGGCAGGCAGACAGACGGACAAGCTCAACCCTATATCCCCTCGTTTTCACGGGGGATAATAAGAGTTCAATGTGTTATTCTAAAGCTGTGTATGTTCGAAGACACATTATTATCGTTTGACTTCTGACTTCTAATCACCGAAGAAATCATTGCCTTGACGGAATTTCTTTTGAAACATCCTTTGACTCAAAACCAGTCATGTATCTCATCTATTTATTAAGCTTACTAGCCCTCAATACGCGGGTCACTCGAATTAATCTCGAAGTCAGCCCCTCAGGGAGAGCGAGCTTGTCGTGTACAACAAAATGAATATTGATATACTAAATGTCACTATTAAACATGAAACATGCAAACCAATAAAATCACTTACATGAATCCAGCCCAACTGTGTGACATCATACTGATCCTGAATATTGAATAGTTCATCTTCATCACTTAGATCCGTGAACGAATCCGGTTTGCCCATCTGATCGGGCAGGATTAAGTGGGTGATGCGGAACTGTCCTTGAGCCTGGAAATATTTAAGGAAGATATTTATGCGTAAAAATATAAACTAAATATAGCATGTTTATATACATTTACTTGCAATGGGATATTTGATAAAGATCAATGTGATATTTGAACAACACAAATGCCTGATAAAGAACTACCCATCAGGCAATATGGCCTGGGGTATGTACAACCTTTCACAGTTGTAACACTTTTTCAAAATTAAACAGGACTGGAGCATTCAAATAGGAGCACTTAAATAGGAGTGTTTACCAAAATTGGCACTGAGGTAAAAATCTATAAATGGGACATGTAACAACCTACTCAGTCAACTTATCATGCTTTTCTATTGAGATTAACAAAAGCCAATATGACTTCTCATACATTTTCATGTAAACGATGACCTCAGAAAACAAATTTTATTTAGCGTCATGTAAACTTACAAATTTGCCGAACAGGAAACCTCCAGTTTCTATGCCTTGGTTCGTATTGGCTTGAGCCAAATTGAGAAACTTGACCATGAGTTCAGCTGGTACCCAAACATTCTTCAGATTGAAGCGATTCGATGTTGTGTCACCAGTGGACATAAAATGGTCTGGTTTCGTGCTTCTATCAACGGCAGGTGTGGGAGCACTGTCCAAAATATAAAATAAATTATAAACATTATATTAGTGATAAGTTGTCTTTGTTTAAACAAGAACACTTTAATTGTACATTTACATCGTATAAAACACAAAAATGGTATGACACTGTATCGGGATTATAAACGCAAACTCATACTGAAGTTGAAAGAATCAAGGAAAACCACCAAAAATATTTAACAAAGCGGATAGTCATCGAGAAAAATTATATTTCCAATATAGAGGCTAAATTTTAGCAAGCTTAACCAAAATCATTCTGACTCATGAAAAGATGCCATATTTGGGCTGCGTACCTAGGCTTTAAATCTCGACTGGGAACAGAAGGAAGCACCGGTTCAGAGTTGGCCGCCACGTCACCGTATGACGGAGGAGGGACGGACGGCACTGGAATAAAAGTAAACAATGAAAAAACATAAGTATTAAACGAGTATTATTTAATCAATACCAATGCTAAACAAACATTCAAAGCAAATACAAAATGGTCAACTGATAAAGGATCATTTCATTTAAATAAGAATCTTGGGAAGAAAAATACAAAAAAAATTCCGATAAATATCATATCTAGTTGCTATCATATTGAAATAAAAGTAATCTTTTTTTTTTTCGTATTAAAGTTTCATCCAGGTTTATATATTTTTTAATTGTTGATGTTGATGAATGAGATGCAAGCTGCAAAGCTATGAGATGTAAGCTGCAATCATAACATCCTTAGAGACCAATTTCACAATCTAAGACTTGACCAGGTTCCCGTTTGTTATAACGGTAAAACCTAAAATTGGTCCAAATTCTGACTTTGAAATTTGTCCTTAGCGTCTTACTTACTTTGTTTACTAATAGCCAGCGCGGCTAGCTCCTCGGCAGTGAGATTCGCAGCAGCAGCATTTCCGCCGTTGCCAAAAGATGGCGCTGATGGTTGAATAGCCTCGTTTTGAGGAGTGGTCACAGCTGCTCGCTTTTCTTGCTCTAGTTTCTTCTGTCGCTCTTTTTCTTGTTGCTCGCGTAGCAAACGGAATTGCTCCTCTTGTTCTTTGATCTTATCTTCGCCATAGACTAGTCTAAGTCATTACAAAAAATAAGTTATTAGGCCTAGCTATTAAAGAAAATGCAAACAATCGTTTGTTTTTTATTCTTAGTCTTATCTTAATAGGTTGTATTAATGTTTTCTTGATCTTTATATTTCAATTTTATCAACAATACAAAAATCTTAAATCATGTTTCTTTACATTTTTTGCTGCTCAATTTTTGTTTATCAATATAAATTAGTTATTTTATCAACTGAACCGAAGTGTACAGCTTTCAGACTTTTAAACTGAAATTGCTCAAATACGTTATCATTACAGATTCTACCAACCAAATTAAATATGACTAAAGTAGGCAAACAAAAATAATGAAAATCAACCTCATATCATTCGCTCGTTCCTCTGCTTCTTTTCTCTTTCGTTCTTCTTCGAGTTTTCTTTGTTGCTCTTTGATTCTTTCTTCTTCCTGTCTCTTGGCTAATGCGGCGGCTTCCTTTTTCTGACAAAAATAAATAAAATCGATTTATTTTTTATTCATATATTATAAGAAAGCTTGATGTTTTGCAAATTGTCATGTGACAGTATATTTGTGGCATTATATAACTTGACGGATATAGTAGTTTTTTTTTTAATTTGGCCTTGACATATCGAAGCATCTGAGCTAGATTCAAACTTAGCCTGATGAAAATTAATGGTTTTTCAAATGTTATTTCATTAAATTATTGTTAATGTAGTACAAATCAAAGTCATATTCAAACTTAGCCTGATGAAAACTAGAAGGTCAGTGACCTTGGATCCCCCGTGGACTTCAACAATTCGTCAATGCAGAATGGTGAGTACTTATTGAAATCTTCCTTGGAAATAACGAACTAATTTGCATACACAAAATATCGAATATGAAAAAAGAAGGTTTTAGAAGAGGACCGAATTCTACATTTCCTAAGCTTATATATCAGTAAATTAATTGAAGGAGACGCACCATCAAAGATAAAACGACGTCTTTCGCGCAACGTCTTTCTCACAACGTCTTCCTCATAACGTCTTCTCACAACGTCTTTCTCACAACGCCTTTCTCACAATGTCTTTCTCACAATGTCTTTCTCACAATGTAATTCACGCAACATCTCTCACAACGTCTCAATCGACAATGTTTTTCTCACAACGTCTTTCTCACAACGTCTTTCTTTAAATTGATTTTGTCACATCTTTCTCACAACGTCTTTCTCACAACGTCATTCTCACAACGTCTTTCTCAAAACGTCTTTCTTAAAATTGATTTTCTCAAAACGTCTTTCTCATTACTTATTTCTCACAACGTCTTTCTCACAACGTCTTTATCAAAATTTATTTTGTCACAACGTCTTTCGAAGAACGTCTTTCGAACACCGACTTTCTTAAAGTTAATTTTCTCAAAACATCTTTCTCACAACGTCTTTCCTGAAATAGACATTCTAACAACGTCTTTCCAATGTCTTTCTCACAACGTCTTTCTTAAAGTTGATGTTCTCACAACGCAGGGATGCATTTGGCCAGACAAAATCTTGCGCCCACGGGCGCACTCCTTTTCGAAAAGTGCGCCCGAGATTTTCTCAGTGCGCCCACTGATATATTTCCAAAATTAAGAGCCATATATCAAGGCAAAATCCGATTTTCACTACCATAGTCAGTGTGCCAATCTCCAGTCAGATTTTATTCGCTGCTTCGCCCCTGATTCTTTTCCATGAACCAAGATTGATAATGGCATAGAAAGATCTTGTACTGGTATATAAAACCATAACTATTAGTATAGTTAATCAATATTCGAGCGCCGAAGGCGCAAGAATTTTTTATGGATTTTTAAAAAAAAAATGCGAGCGCCGAAAGCGCGAGCTAACATTTTCAAGGAAATCGTAAAATACCTCACTTATAATTCAAATACATTTTCAGGGAAATCAAGCAAAAATTCATATATCCTTGATTTGTTTCCCTTATCCGTAATGACATCACCTGATGTGTCCCTGATTTTCTCCAAAAAGGGAGAGATTCTCTGATTTTCGCGGATTTTAAAATTGATTGTGAAATTCCCTGATTTTCCCTGAAGCTTGCCAACCTGCAACGTGCACTTTATAGACAAAAAAAACTAATTGACCAGGTAAAAGGAAACAATATTCTCAAAAAAATATAAAGAACATGTGAAAAGTCGGGCGCACCCATTTTCAAAAAGTGCGCCCGAAGGGAAAACATTGCGCCATGACGGGCGCACTGTTTTCCGAAAAGTGCGCCCGTGGTAATTTTTCTGCGCCATTTGCCCAATGGCGCAGCCCAAATGCATCCCTGACAACGTCTTTCTCCCAACGTCTTTCTCACAACGTCTTTCTCACAACGTCTATTTCACAACGTCTTTCTCACAACGTCTTTCTCACAACGTCTTTCTCACAACGTCTATTTCACAACGTCTTTCTCACAACGTCTTTCTCACAACGTCTTTCTTAAAATTGATTTTCTCACAACTTCTTTTCAACAACGTCTATCTCACAACGTGTTTCAAAACCTCTTTCGTAAAACTATTTTCTCACAACGTGTTTTGCACAACGTTTTTATAACATTTCTTCGAAATGTGACGCCATTTCGACAATTTGCGGTTGATCGACATGAAACCTTGACCAGGCACAGCTTAAATGTATCATGTTTAAGAATATAAAATATGAGCCCTAGCTTATTTCTTTTAATGTTGGATGCCATTTCTACAATTTGTGGTTGATCGACATGAAACTTTGACGAGGCACACCTTCAATATGTGTTTTTTAAAACTCTAGCTTAATTTATTCACAGCTTGTTCCATTGTGTTCAATACACAATTCGCAATGCAAGGAATAAGACGATTGAAGGATCGACATGAAACTATGTTAAGGCAGAATTTCTACTTGGCAGCTAGCAAAGACAGGGCATATATTGACTGTCTTCCTCATACATACATACTTAAATGATAATATCTTATATTATCACCCACATTTCCTAAACTGATTATAATTTTCAAAGTGCTCCAGAATCGACAATTTTCAACCGATCGAGATGAAACTTTGACGAGTCACGACTTCAGACCTCGGTATATACGTGTATAAAATTTCAAAGCTCTAGCTCAACTGCTTCATACTCAACTCGCGTGCACAAAGTACTCTATCTCAAGCGGGACAGACGGACAGACAGACAGACAGACAGACGGACAGACGGACAGACAAACAGACAGACGGACAAGCTCAACCCTATATCCCCTCGTTGTCACGGGGGATAATTAATGGTTTTTCAAATGTTATTTCATTTAATTATTGTTGATGTAGTACAAATCAAAGTCATATTTTAATACGTAAAACACTTAATGATATCAATAGAGACTTTTATAAACGTCTACCTCGAGTTCACGTCTGGCTATTTCTTGCTCTGTATACCTTGTTTTCAACTTCTTTTTCACTATTTCGGCAATAGGAAATACATCTTTAAGTTTCTAAAACGGAAACGAAAACCGTACTCAATTTTCAAGATATATATGAGATAATAATATAAAGATGTGTATAAAGATGGGTACGAAATGTGTCGTTTTGATGTGTGAATACTCAAAAAGAGCTACATGAAATTAAAAGATTAACTCAAACCAAACAAGTTGCGATAAAACAGATATTATGATAAACATATTGCTTGTAAGTGTTTCCAAAAAATAGGCAGTCCTTACAAACCTGGTTACTCTCCTTCAAAAGGGCTGGAGGTACGTTCTTATAGTCAGGATGTTTTGGAAGTTGTTCTACAAATAACCTGTAAAAATGGCAAAAAAATATATATGATATGCGTCGTTTAACTTCAAGAACGTCAATCTGAGCATAATCATGGTTGTTTTAAACTGAACTTCTGATTGCATCTTGTTTTTTTTTTTTCAAAGGAAAGTCCGAAACCTAATCGCAACGTGTGAATTTCGATGTTTTGGGAAACGAAGAGAACTTATTATATTTCCGCAAGTCGGTGTCAGACCACACGTCGAATCTCTAGCAACGACCCACTGTTTTATATAACCCCGAGAACTTTATATTTACAGGCGTGCACTTTACCACTAAGCTATAGCTTCCACTCTGATTGTTGTTAATTTAAAAACAATATAATCAAAATTTAAAGATATGACTCACGTGATGTATTTAGTATACAAAATGAATGCTGCTTCAAAGTTCTTCTCATCACAATAGACATTGGCCATGCGAAGCATCTCCTTCCCCGATCGGAAATATCTATAAGGATTTTAAAATATATATTTTTCTATTTGAATCTTGTCAGATATGTATATACTGGAGATGATAGCTCTGGTATTAATAATTTCTGAGAAAGGTGAATTTCTTTATGAACATTGAATAAATTTGAAAGGAAGAAACATAGAGAGATGACTAAATGCAGATAGATATATTAAAACTGAAATATCAATGATCTAATGCCTGAACCAAATATGACGAATTAAATTCATGTACAAATCCAACTTTAGGTATTTACAAAACGAAATCGAACAGTTTCCGATTGTCAGATATCACAAGACCCTTTCGGATATTGGATTTGAATATGTGAAATACAGGGACCTCTCTATGGCTAACTTGTATATATAATAAATTTGAATAAATAAAAAAAATACCTTTTCGCAGGAATAGATAAATCAGTGCTGACTTGCGAACCATAAGCGCTCACAGCGCGAACCCTGGCTTGAGGGTCGCGAATATCTTCAAACATGTTGACTGTTTCTGTGAACTTCAATGGAAATCTGGAGCAGGCATTCCTTCTCTACTAATTTGAAAATTAAGATGATTTTGCCTACAACAACAAATCATAAGGTAAAATGATGTTTGAATTACATCTAATGAAAAAGTAAGGTTCTCAAGATAAGGTTGATTTATTTATCGACATACCACATGTACTTTTAACGTAACTAACATTGCAGCCAATAGCTTGTATGGGTGAAAAAGAGTATACAATACAATGTATAAGACATTTTATAAAGACCGATTGCGCAACTCAATCTAGTAACTCACAATCCTCTGTTGGCAATCATAGTTTTTAACTTGAGAATGAGACATAATCTGATTGTTTCCGATTGTGAAGGGTTGTTGTTTAAAAGTATTCACTTAACATACACAGTCCTAAATCGCTCAAAAATATCACAGAGATTATTTGATTGGTTACATACATTTACTCTAACATCCAACCACACTCACACTTATGTTAAGAACGAACGTAAAGCCATATCATGTGGGAACGTTAAGTCATATCATATCCTGTTTGGGGATTAACTAAACGGTCCGACATGATATGGCTAAACGTTCGTTCTTAACATTCATTTGAGTATGGTAGGGTTTGTTAGACCTATGTGACGGATATATCAGCCTGAATTGATTTCTTTAAGTTCAATTTCCCTTTCAAAGATTAATCAAATCAACCGTTCCTCGTACAATTGGTGTTTAATATATAGTTATCGAGGAATGGGAGGGGATCCAGTACGCTTTCTTGAGGGACACCGGATGTGACATCAGCTGGGGCTGACGATTGCCTTTCGACGACTACTGTTTGCTCTCTGATATGAAGGAAATCCTTGATCCATGGAAACACGTTGTTTCTTACTCCGTAGAAAGCTATTTTGTGCAATTACAAGCGATGAGATACTTTATCGAAGGCTTAAGAAAAATCTAAAAGGATGGAGTCATGTTGTTCAACTCCGGTGAACAACTCATTTTGCGTTTTCGTTTACAATTGCTAGGAGATGCGTTTCGAATGACCGTGATTTTCTGAAACCATGTTCAACATCGTTCAGGATATCGTGATTGTGGAGGCGTTTCATAATATGGCTGTGCACTATGTGCTCTAGAAGTACAGAAAACGCTAGTTAGCGATATTAGACGATAGTTTGTGGCTTGGGTTTTATCACCCTTTTTAAAGATAAGAGATGTGTTTGATTTGAGCCAGTCGTCTGGGATACAGCCCTAATGTAAGGAGGCTTAATAAAGAAGCGACAAGGGACCTGGTAATGGGTGGGTTTCTCATTGTTCAGACTTTTCAGATTTTAAAACGTTCAGACTTTTAAAGACAAATACGCGTTTTTTTATCCAGACAATCCAGACTTTTCAGACAAAGTGTAAGATAACTAAGAGTTGTCTTAAAAGTCTAAATTTAGTGACGTGACGCAATGTTTTGAGTTTAGGTTTTGTTAACTTTTTGTAAAATGTGGGTGCTATTGTATATAAAGGGTGATTTGTTGACATTGTATATAACGTAAAACGATTAAACTAATTTTATAATTGTTCGAACCCTATTTTATACGAAAAATGTTGAAAAAGGTGATGAACTAACCTTGACCTCAAAAACTTTTCAGATACAATAGTTTCTTTTTACACTTTGTCTGAATTGTCTAAATTGTCTGGAAAATCTTAAAAGTCCCAATGGTCTGGATAAAAAGAAATGCAACCATTGTGGCAATGTTATTTGAGCAGTTGCGTTGGAAATTCAAATTCAAATGTTTTATTCACTGAAATAATACAAACAAATATAACATTTTATAACGGATTATGTACATAGCAATACACATTCAATGAGCAGGCATGTCTAGGAAGCACCATACTTATAAGCTGACATGCCTAATTACTTGTATATATTAGATAATACTATAATAGCCATGATCCATTTTCAGGTCATTTTGGATGGAATTTAAAATACACAGCTTAAAACTATATTTACATAATTGTATTCTGTAATTCTGTTTTGGTGATAATTTCGATACTCTAGTTGATGTTATAAATTGTGAACTACAAAAGCTTACTGAATGGTTTAAAGTAAACAAATTATCCTTAAATATAGCTAAATCAAATTATATGGTGTTCGGTAGAAAAAAATCTTGTGTGTCAAACATTAAACTTGATGGCATTAGTCTAGAAAAGGTTATGTTCACTAAGTTTTTAGAAGTACATATAGACCATCAATTCAATTGGAAGGTGCATATAAAGCATATAAGCATGAAAATCGCTAAAGCAATTGGAGTTATGTATAAAATCAAAAACAAGGTTGATAATGATATACTAATTATGCTATATAATACATTCTCCCGTATTTAACGTATTGTAATGACATATGGGGTAATACATATTACTCCCGTATACATAATCTTGTTTTATTACAAAAGCGTGTAATAAGAATTATTGGCAATGCTGGCTATCGTGATCATACCAGTAGTATATTTCATAAGTTCAAAATACTTAAGCTTAAAGATCTTATAAAGCTACAAACGTGTATTTTAATGTATAAGGCAAATAACGGATCTCTGCCATCGCACATTCAGTTAAACTTTGTTAAAAACAAAGAAGTACATAAATATAATACCAGGCAAAAAAATGATTTCTTTTGTCCTCAGGTATCTACAAAACTTAGAAAAATGTCTGTTAATAATTATGGTATTGATGTATGGAACAATCTTCCTACATATATTAAAGATTGCAAGTCTATTAATAAATTTAAAAGATGTATTAAACTACTTTTGTTGAACAATTATTAAACGCAAAAAAATGTGTATTTATTGTTAAAATTAATATTTGTGTTATATTCATTTTGAAACTGTGATAGAAAAACCTAAAAACTGTGTTACATAATAAATTATATACATGTAGTATATTTACACGGGTCTGGCATATAATAAGAAAATAATATTCTTCAAGCCAGTACCCTTCGCCATTATACGTACACAAAATATCAGTATATATTGTAAATGTGAATGTTTTGCATGTATATATGGTGAATAAAACATCGTTTATCGTTTATCGTTATCGTTTATCGTATACTTGTTCAATAAATATTTTTTTAATAAAACCTTAAAATGATATATATTTTTTGCTGAAGTTATATTTTCAGGCAAATTATTGAAAAGCTTCACACCATGTATGCTAAGACAGAAAGATTTGACTGTTGTTCTAGCCCTTATTAATTTGAATTTTCTATTGTTACGTAGGGAATATACACTAAACTGGTTGTTGCAGAAGTGACGTTGTACATTTGGTGGCAATTACTTTAAACTAGCACTGTACATATTAATGGATATTTTATAATCAACAAGATCCTCAAATTTAAACTTACGCAATTCACTAAATAAGACATTTGTATGTTCTCTTAAATTGACTTTGCATACTATTCTAACCGCTCTTTTTTGCGCCTTTATTATACAATCTATTGAACTTTTATAGGTTTTACCCCAAACTTCACTACAATAATTATATACGGCAGAAATAGCAAACAATAGAGAGTTCTCAATACCTGTGAGTCTAGAAGAGCACTGGCTTTAAACATGATAGCATTACATTTATTTAACTTGTCTTTGACTCTCAAGATATGACTTTTCCATGTTTACCTGCTATCAATAACAACACCTAAAATTTACACTCATATACCCTCTCTACCTTTACATCTTCTATTGCTATATTGAGAAGTCTATCATCAATACACTTATTAGTAAATACCATGATTTTTTTTTTGTAAGATTAAGTGATTACTTGTTTGTACTGAACCATTTACTGTTGTCCGGCCGTTTGGCTTTGTAGGTGCCCAGACCATCTATTAGTTTGTGTACACATTCTTATGTTTTTTTGTTTGTTTGTTTATTCTTCAGTATTTCAACAAAACAAAATGCAATGTATACAATATTAATATATGACAAGAGACACATGCACATTTTGTTAAAAAATACTAAGGATGGCCCTTGAAAGCCCGAAGGCTTATTTCCAAAGGGGTCCTTGATATATGTTAACGATGTTGTGCCAAAAGACATGCAATAAAGATATACATTATACATTTATAACATTTGAACAATAAACCGTGTGACAAACAAAAGCGACGAGTTA
>LQRL01154529.1:9483-27889 GCA_001703475.1 Hydroides elegans
ATAGGGTGCATAACATTTTGAGTTTCTTTATTTCATCCTTATGGCAGTGAAATATATCCATTCTTCCCCGGTCCATTAAATAGCGACAGGAAAAAGGTGTCGAAATAGCTTAACTTATTTAGGTCAATTTGACCAAAATTACTCTAGTGTTCATTCAATTTGTGGTCAATTTACTCTTTGTTGCTGAAATGGGCTCAAGCTTGAAATGTTATATTATTCTTATTTGGAAATCATGGCATGCATTTTTCGAGTTATTGAAATAGTAATTTATAAAAAGCTTGAATTGCGTGAATATGATGGAGCCAACAGCCAATAAATAAATGTAAATCACAAAATCATAGGAATATCAAGTTCACACATCGGGATAAATTTATGAGGTGAGAGTAAAAAGGGAAGACGAATTCATTTCGAAAAAAATATCAAGTACAGGTTGTAGTTACCCGCAATAAAACAAATTCACCTGGTTTGAACATTATTTTCCCCCCAAAAATGTGGATTTTGCCATTCCTGTGTATGGTAGTTTCGAGTATTGTATAGATGTCATGAGTTGATCAGGAAATATATAAGACAACGTATTAGGGCGAACGGGACCACCATCTCCAAGTCTGCACCTGGTTGCATAAATAGTTCTATTGATATATGATTCATATATCACTTTAGACATTTTTCAAAGTATGAATAACCGAATCATTCAAACATGATACCTGGCTGAATAGAACCATATCCCCAATCTCATTGAGTATCCCTTGTTGCCTTTATGTACTCCCGAGCAAAAGCGTTAAAGCCTTAATTATTGTCGAGACCGATTGCAACTCAATAAACGAGAAAATAGCTTTATCGCCTCTGGTCAATTAGGGCAGATTTCCTCTCTATGGACAGAAGGGTGCTGCTTAAAACATACTTGTCCTGTTGATGGGTTTCTGAGTGGTTTCGAATCCATCATTTTGGCGAAAACAAAAACGATACCTTCACAGACATAAACAACGATACAAAATGTTTTAGAAATATTATGAAAGCAGGTTTGTTATTTAATGAATACTTAATTTAGCAGCCTGGAATCATCCAATTATAACAAAAAAAAAAGCATGGCGCCCCTGTTCGGTTCAGCATGGTGTCCACTGTCATCCCCGGTTTAATCAATTTTCTGGATCATCCACATAGTTTTAATTAAAGATTCTTCATACTTATAAATTCAAAATGATTCTTCATACTTATAAATTCAAAATGTGGAATCTTTCTTCAAGGAAATCCTGAGATGTAGGCCGCTGTCCTGTTAAGTAATTATTCATAGAACCGTTGCCATAAGGTATAGAGTTCTATGGCGTGACCATGTTGCCGGGAGAGAGGGGGCTTCTCGAATTGCTGCTCAGGCCCTACCCTGCTTTAACTGTAATGAGCATGTGTCCTAGTCATTAAGAATGGTATCGTCTATAGAGCATCAAACTAGGAGTTTAAGGTTAGTGTATGTCACACGTTTCGGGTGGAATGATATAAAGCAGATTTAAAAGGACAACATATAAACAATAACTAAATCAAGAAAAACTGCTATGTGCAGACGAACTATAAAAATAAACTTGAAAAAAAAAATGGTTCTTACAAATTGCGAAGTAGTATTATAAATTAAGATTGTTATTTCGTTAAACGGACATTTTGGACCCTTGGATTTGTGAACGAGATTTCTGGAAATATCTGGATCAAGTAAATTCAAGTGTACGTTTGAATTAAAGGTAAGTTTTCGGAGTGAGCAGGTTATGTTTTGTGGGAATGATTTTAATAAAGAAAACTTTATATTGAAATCTGTATGGGCACTTAGCTTCTAGTTGAAAGTAGATTTCTTTTTGTCACAACTTGAACCGGCTAGAGATGCTTCTCAAGAAATAAGAAATCATGTCTCATAATCTTATATATTTGAGAAATCATAGCAGACCTTGCTACTCACGATAGTACTTGTTTATATAAGAACTTTTTTTTTCGAAAAAAGTTTAATCATATAAATTCATATCACAGATTGAATTTTCTTTCTTTTATATTGTTTTGAAAGATTAAAAAGCTTGCATCGAAGACTATTTCTACAAAATGTAGCTACATGAAAGAACATTAAATTTGGTATTTAAGTATTTTCAGTACAATATATTGAATATTTAATATAATTACATAAAATCATTTGGATTTGGACAACTGCATCCTGAACCATTGAAATCAGCAATTTGGTTCCTATAAGAAATTTATTTAGTACTTATATTTTCTCTTTAACAAGTTCTACTACTCTTTTACATTGGGCATGTAAATGAAAGACAATAATTAAAGCTATAGTCATGCTTCTGATTAAGTTAATAATAATTGTATCTTTTTTAACACCTCTTAAACGAAATCGATTCCATGGTTGAGCAAATTTCGGATTTTGATTATTTTTTTAAAAAGTGATTTCGGCATGTGTTATCAACATCTTTATAGCCGTATTTGTTATATTTCGTAGAGCATTGTTTTTGTTTCCTTTTGGTGTTCTTGAGCATCCGACCCCCTTCCTGTTTCAAAGTATCCAATTATCTCCATTAAGATTTCAGAAGAATAGGGGAAGGAGTAAGAAAACCTATGTCTAGACCTAAAAAAATACATTGGTCAACTGGGATATTAGGACCACGGGACCAACCCTCAATCATTATCCGTTTACTCTAATGCATGTTCCTTTCTCGAGACGTTGTATAAAGGGAATTCTGCTTTTAAAGTATATTATAAGGTTAATGGAGTTTCTGTGCTCATCAAAATGTTATCTAGTCAATAGGGATTCCTTCTGATTAAATAGGATTATACGACTCGATATATTAAGATAGTGGCCAAACCTATTCCTGAAAAGAAATAATGATAAAGATTTAGTCAACCAATGCTTTTTTGAAACATGAAGTAAGTTGTTGAAAACGGTATACCCATCCAGCTGTTTACTGTCCTTTATCTTATTTATCAAGCTGTTTTTATTAATTGAAGTTTATGTTTCAATATAACAAGCATCAAAACCACGAAAAACAAAATATTAAAAATAGTTTTAACCGAATACTTTAAAAAATAAAATAGGAAATTGTAAAACTCCAATTGTAAAACTTCTTAATTGTTACCAAAACAGATTCACGAAATCTCAGCAAAATGGCCCCTTCAGGAGAGATATCTTAAATTGAGTCTCAAATAAATGACAAGTATATTACGAAAAGCGGAAATGCGACATTAAAAGCAATTTTCGTCATGGATCACGGAATAAGCTCAGTGGAATCCATTCCTATTTATTGTGTCCACACAGTAATTACTTGATGGCTTCGCAATGAATAATAAGAAAAGCCGGGTGAATAAAAGAGGGCACTCGTGTCTGGAGAGAACTTAATGAGCCATTTCCTTAGCAAATGAGCTCCAAATCACAATTACATCATTACATCTATAAAACCTCTTCTATATGATTTATTACAGTTTCCTATTGAACAGAAAAAAACTTATGTAACACATTCTAAAGTCATACTTATAATTTAATGAAGTTCAGAGATGTTGGTAAGCAGAGTTTGTTTTAAAACATATACTTTATGACAAACGCATCATATCTACTCCTCTCTATATTTGTACATATTCATGCAATGTGTTCCTGGTATAGATGGCTGAGAAACTGACCTGATATATTTACAAAATACTATAGCATTATTTTGAAACATATTTTAGCAAGCAGCATTGTATTATATTCCCATGTTTAACGTCGCTTCATTTCCATACGAATACTTTCGAAACACGTATCACGGGATGCCCCCCATATCTTGGCCAACTCGCATAGAAATGATTGTCAAGAAGATTTCATCCCTTATTTTCATGTAAATAGACCGGGCTTCGTAATTTCCTTGGGTGGTGAGAATGTAATATTCGCTATGTGTAAATGAGGTCCAGGGACCCCAAGGGTTGTTGCTCTCTGTTAAGGGTGAAGCGTAAGATATATGTGGTCCTAAATTTATCAAATGTTTCGAAACCCCCACTTAAAACATATATTTCCGGTTGTTACTGAAATGAGCAATTATGTTTTTTTAAAGAAATATTTTATTATTTCGGTGCGGAAAATAAAATTCATATTATTGCTTGTTACGGCCTGTCACACTGTAAGGATTTTTGAGATTTATATTTTTTTCTCACAAACCATGATTAAATATATTTCTTACAGAAAACTCAAAACGCTATCTAAACGCAAGTTGTATTGCAAAACCTAGTTGCATTTTGAGTTTCCAATACGGAATATTTTAATTTTTTTTAGGGAACAAAACTGGAAAAGCGTCCAATGTGGCCATGCCCTTATTCAGACGAAACAGTCCTTTTTGGTGTGTTTCTTACTGGTCTGGCTATATTGGAAACTGTTTCGAGCTATTTTCCTAACAAATCCTATCTTTCAATAACGGACACGCAAAACGCCTTTTAGACGCAACGTGAATAAGTTGCATTTTTCGAGTCTTATATGAAATATACTGGAAGACAGGGTTTTTGTTTAGAGGAAAAAACTCCAATGTGACCAGACCCGAAATGTTGGTAATTCAATTATCTTACAACTGAAATAAAATCTATCTTCCTGAAGCGTTTTATGAAATGGAAAAAAAATGTCAGACTGTGAAATTTGGACAAAAACCCAAATTACCAAGTTCATCAAAGTAACATTAAACCGCTTTATTTTTCAGATTACAATCAAGAGAAGAGGACAGTGACTGGACATAAAACACTGCATCGCCAATCTAAAAGCATCTGCACTGTGCAATCATACACCGGTTTTCATCGTGCACCTAAAACCATCCAAGCCCTCTTTGTACCGACTCCAGTGTGCAATCAACGCAACTGTCTGTTCAGCACAATTAATTCAAATTAGACTCAACCATTTTACTCAGATTTATTTTTGCATCAATGATTTCGTACTATTAGGACATTGACACACCAATTTTTCGGTGCCGGGAAAAATATCGCAATATCAATTTCAGAATTAGGTAGAACATTGCGCCATAGAAGTTCGGCAGTCTTGATATTTGTGTCTATTCCGAATTGGGCCAGCAGACAGGAAACACAGACCCCAGACAGTGTAAGTGACACGCCATATTCCATTAAAAAGGAGGAGACTACACTTAATGTCCCTAAGAACATATGTGTCCCATCTTACATCCCTGTTAAAAGTCAACAAACGCCTGTGAACTTTATAGAGGGCAGCACCTCACACAAAACCCTGGAGCAACCTCGATTTGAGAACATCATTGACACCATGTCTGATGCGACTGATACCCTTTTCCAAGGTGTCAATTCGATTCCAAAAACCGCTATCACGAAACAATCGGTCCATGACCCCATGGCAACACCTTGTCACCGCGTACTTAGTCACCAAAGTGTACTTGGTGTACTTATGGAACTAATCGCTCCAACCTTTGGCAGAATCAAACGTCTAAGAAGAAGTGGTTACTTATTCAACGCACCTGTATCCATGGCAAATATGGCGATTGTTATTTCGATCATAGTTTATGCAATGTTACCGTCGATTGAGGCGGGGCCCCTTGGATACAACGACGACCTTGGTTACTACCGTTACTATGGGCGACAAGGAAGAGATAAGAGGCAGTATGTGGAAGGAGCGGATGGCATCAAAGTGGACGCAGCGGTGAGTATATTGAATACTTCAAAATACTTATTAAATACTTGAAATATGTAATTATTTTATACTACATACTATATATACTTGTGTGCATCTTGTATGATTAGTCAGATGTGCTGGTTGGGTGCCCCATGTATTAGAACTCTAGCCGTTTCAAACTCAATTAGATATGTTTAGATCTGTACTTAAAATAATTCATAAGAAAAATTCACTTGAAAAAAAAACTAATCATAAAAATAGGTTGGATTCAAGAACCACTAATGGCTCTGATAAAAAAAAATTCTATAGACTGTATCCCTCAATAGTAAGCACGAAACAATTAAACATGTGATAACAGTCATTTCAAGGACCGAAATATGCGCATATTATCAAAAGGCCGGAAGGGTTACCTTAATCAGTGGCCTAAATGCGTCAAACGGTTGAATGATTCACAGATTTTTCTTCGAGATGTTTCTATGATATTGTTTTTTTTTATAGGTCAAATCAGGATGGAAATACAATACCCTTTAAAATACACATTTACTCATTTAATTACCTTATAAATTGCGATTGAATTCACCAACCCAACAGGCAAAATGAAATGCTACAACGTTGAAAATATTTGCGATGTTAAAATTAAGGTTTCAAGTGGACGTGCACCGTGAATAAATTGGTGTCAATTTGTATTGATTCCCTAATTGCTTGAAGTTATGTGATGAATTTATGATGCAAAATGAGAAGGCAAAGAGTGATATGTATATTCCGTCATACATGTATATAAATATAGCCACGTGTTAATGTCAGATCACGTCTTGTCCACTGACTACATCACAACAACGTTAAGTGACGTTGTGTCCCATGGGTACATACGGCCATTAAAGGGCAACGATAGCTCTTATTGGGCCTCTATTGACGTCACGGATTCGTGTGAACTGTTGCGTGAAGTAGAACACACATTTGTATGGCTTGACATTTCGGCAGTGGAATCGGGCCTCTACGGGATCGGGAAGGATATATTAATGGCGATGTAGTAATGGGGATACGGTTACTTTAGCACACCCTCCTTGAAGTGTATAGCCCCTGATATGTCTTGGACCCAATGGAGAATAGTTTACCTAAATACTACCATCACATAGTGTATATGTTACCGTCAATCTGTGAAAACCGCGTATGTCTACATACGCTGATTTTTTTAGGCAATGTCGACATACGCTGGTTCAATCAGCGTATGTCGACATAATCTGAAAATGTTCAGGCACTGTTGACATACGTTGAAAAAAGGCTCCAAAAATTACACAGATTGACTAAAATGGTTCTCGGGGATTATTTGAGCAATAAGCAGTGAGCAATGTCCTAATTGTGTTTAGGAATATAATAGTTATGAATTATGTTTAAGTGTGTTATTTTATGAGTTGAGCCCAAACAATGTAATAATGATATTTGTGGTATAATCAAAGCCTAATAATAGGATTAGGGATGTGAAAGGTTTAGTTAATTCAAATTTATGTGTTAAAAGTCAAACATAATACAATTGTGTGTGTTTTTTAATTATTTACAAATCATACTCGCAATATGTATGACTGATGTTTAAAATCGGAATATTTTATCTACTCAAAACAATGATGATTAAAATTTAAAATAAAAATCAAACTTGTTATTCACTTATGTTACTTAAAGATTCGAACATCAAACAAACTAAAACATAAGAAATAATGTTTAAAATCAAATTTCATATATATTTAAAATCTGAATGTATCTTTTAAAGAATTGTATGCTTTAACGTTAGACATAGCGAATATGCCATTGTAGAATGAAATACACATTTGTTAGACATCACAATTTATTCAAAAAAGATAAATAAAAATCATTTTAAGCGCTCATGAGTCGTCATAATAACTCATTACTTGAAATTATTGAAGTTAAATAATAATATCGTTCTCAACCCTAATCCTATTACTTAGTGTTCATTATACCTCAAATATCATTAATCCATTGTTTGAGCTCAACTCATAAAACAATACACTGAAGCATTATCCATTACCATTATGTTCTTTAATACAATGAACGCATTACTAATTGTTTATTGCTCAGATTATCATCGAGGACCATTTTAGTCAATCTGTGTAAATTTTGGAGCCTTTTTTCAGCGTATGACAACATTGCCTGAAAAATTCCAGATTATGTCGACATACGCTGATTGAACCAGCGTATGTCGACATTGCCTAAAAAATTCAGCGTATGTAGACATACGCGGTTTACACAGATTGACGGGAACATATATAGCACTGGAAATATCTGATCATCCGGATGATATTCTCTAGATTATAAACATGAAACCATCCAAATCATATATTGACATAGTGAAGTTAACAGCCTTCGCCGTATGTATAAAACGAATGTCATCTAAATATCTATGATTATAGGTCATTGAAATGCAATGACTTTCAGATGCCACCACCTAAAACATATAAATGACTTGTAGAAAGGGTAGTAAGAGTGACATAGCTACTTTACTAAAAACCGCTTCATAAGTACAAAATGTATATAGCCCCTGGTTATACATCACATAACTTCCGCCCAAATATGATCAATGCCCTGATATCGTGTATATGGCTAAAGCGACGGCGTCCATATAATAAAAGGCGTCGCGAAACAAATGGCGCAATCTCCGGTGCTAATCCTCGTTTTGTGTTCTCATGTCAGAAGGGAGAAATGGAGGGATCTCCGCCGATTATTAATGTGTAGATGTTCTATATCATGTCTGAAGGCTATTCTGTGATGTTCAGTGTCGGTGTTAGATGACAAAAGGGATCGGTTTCACACCTCTTAATAAAAGACGTATGATAGGATATGTATTTGGTATTTGAGTGATTTATAGGTTAGACTCATGAGGGCTTTGCTATTCTATATAGGAATTTATTCAAAAAAATAAGGAACCCCCGTATGCATTTGGTACTGCATTGCTCGTTCCCCAATGAGCTTTGTTTTAAGCAAATGATTTAATCATGGCGCATTCCAGCGGTTTTAGTAGCGCTGTGTTGCGTTTTTTTATGATAATCTAATTATATATATAACAACATATATTTTTTGTTACAAGCCATATATCACCATGGTGTTCACATTCGTTGCCAAATTAGATTGACAGTGAATGAAGATCGTGGAGATTCAATGTACCTCTAGTTATTGGAAATAAAACAGCCACAACAAATTGTGCTGGATACCACATGATTATGTTTTAATATTTTATAAGAATTCAACCCAACAATCTTGGAAAGCAAATGATAAATTAGTGCAACCAGATCCTCTTTGACATGACCAACAAACCTCGACGAGCAAAATTAGAATTTTGACGGCATTGTTAATTTAGCCCACACAAGAATCTGTTTGGAGGATAGTGTCACAATACATATTCATTTCTTATTCATTTAATCTAGTGCATCCCACAACTTGAGGTTCCGGCAGATGGATAACATCTAGGGAAGACGAAGTTATTATTTCCCGGAAATGAATCAGTATGCATTCAATTTGAAGTATTTTCTTTTTTGCTTTTTGAATTTAAATTTAAAAGGTGCATGCACAATGATAAATGGCACGTTTTTATGTTATTGATGTTCCGAGGATATCTGCAAATTGTAAGCAAAAGCGAAGCAACATCATACGCTTTGGATTTGATTTCCTTTTCTTTTTTTACCTTGCGAAATAGTGTCACTAAAATGTTGATAAACATGGTATTCCATTGGATTTATGCCACATAAACAGTCTAAGTACTAAGATATCTCGGAATGAGGTTAACTAAACTAATTCACAAATCACATGATTGAACTTAAATCATTTATACCGCCCCACCCAAATAACCGATTATGTACTAATGAGTCAGAGCACTAGCTAACAGCCCAACCATGTCGCCGTCTCGCTCCGATTGAGCCGATTAGTGGTTGCCCATAGAAACAGGAAGTCAACAAAATGGGTGCTCATCTACTATGGTTAAGAACTTAGGGGATATTGCTGGTGTAAAGATTTGTTAAGGAATATATTGTTTGCCTATTTGATTAAATGTAATATATGAAACAAAACGGGTGCTCATCTACTAGGCTGGTAGGGGCACTTGGATGGGATGTCTGCTATTGCAGATTTATAAAATAATATTTAGAGTCTATGTTATTTGAGTTGATATAATATGTGAAACAGAACGGGTGCTCATCTATTATGCTGGGAGGGATGCTTGGGTGAGATGTCTACCCTTATAGTTTTATTGAAGGATATTCATTTGTTTATTGGAATTAATCTAGAATTCTAATGCATGGCATTGTTATGTTGCATTCGTCACACTACTAGGGTGGAGGTGTTGGCCCATTTAGAATACAGTGCCTTACATCAAAACAAAATCACATCGAATAAAGACATTTCAATCAAGAAACCAACACATGATTTTCTGAGATTAATGAAAGACAATACAATGTGGATAATATCACACCATATATTATCCTCGTCCATATTTCCCTCACCTTATCACGTGTCCTTATGAAATTCGCCCACTGGATTCACGTATCACAAACAAACACATGACCATTTTCAAATGCAACCTTTGTTTTATCTGAGGGCTGATTAAAGTGGTTGTGGGTGTGATTTTCAATAACCATTTTATTTCCAGTTCGGTGCAAGTTTCACAGTCGGTGCAAGAATTATTTGATGAACTGTTCAATTATTTTTATTTCCCGTAGCAACCAAATTTCAGTCCTGATCAGCGATACCAAGGCATATAGCATTGAGCCTACAACCTATTCAAGACACCCAAATAATTATGAGAAACCAAAATGTTAACCACATTGTCTTTATTCGTTACTGTGATGAATATCGTCGAAAATGTCCTATCTAGGCGGTGTTAAAGCAACAATCGTTTGGAATGTATAAAACTAATTCAAACATTTTTCCAGGCTCACCCGGCGCACGCCCCCCTTTTCGCCCTTATATGTAAGACCAAAACATAAATTTGCGCCCCCGGTTCAGTCTGATAATTTATACTGTTTGCGCCCCCCGGTTCAACATTTTCTGGATCCGCGCCTGCTTTCTGATCTAGTAAGAATATCTAGGTCGGGCTATTCGAATACAAGACAAAATTTGTGGTTAAGTCTGAAAATGGGACAGTGTGGACCTGGTAATATCAGGTAGCCATGGACCAGACTAATTTCAACAAAGATTATGTCATTGATAATTGAAATTGTTGAATGTCCAGGGGGTTCGGACATGATGCTTTGGCAGGATTGCTTCAGACATTCTTCAGTATTGGCCTCAATACGTATGGTTACATAAACAATATATTTGATTTATATCAATTCTCCGTTCTTTCACTACGTTGACAAATGTCTATTTCAACTCCCTTTCTGATGTGGTGGCGTAGTATTTTTGCAACGATTTGTCAATGAAACAAATTAGCAAAACTCGTCCCCACTTAACGCCAAAAGCACTTAAAGACAAAAAGTAGATTGGGTTACTCTAATTGTCCTAGAATAAATCTGGAACACGCGTACCAAACTGAGGCTTGAACTACTGACGACTGGCAAAATAATGTTTGAGTGCTAGTCGCTTTTATATTCTCAATTGTTTTCCTTTCCCTGCCTTAAAATTAAATTTTGTTTCATTTTAGCGAATATATAGACTATATATTTATTTAATTACAGAGATAAAATGTTAGAAAATATTTGTTTACATATTAAACAAAATCGAATGCAGTCTAAATAACCTAATATATAAGAATTACGCAATCTTTCGCAAATTCAAGTTTATGCCTGGAACGTGTCATATTGCAACATTGTTATCGTAAACCATGTGTACGCATCACAATAAACGGAAATCCGGTCAATCATTAAAACTATAAATGGCGGCTCTTGCAACTGGGACCCATCTAAACAAACCTCGATATACTCACAATGATGATATACAATGCATCCTCCGAGATACATTAACACGATTTAGCCCACTCTCGTCAATCTATAGGAAGTCACAGACAAAAATAAGAATTTTTCTTCAAAAGGATAGATCTATCCCTTGCCCATCATATATAAAGCTACCTATTTCTGGAAACTCAGTTCAAGGGGGTAGGTGCAACAAACAACCAAATCTACAAGAAAAATATTTTGAATTGTTTCTCTGTCTCACAAAATATCACAAGTGTTTGATATTTCTATAGCTATTTTCAATCATGGCATAAAAGAAAAACAACTCATTAAGCATATTTTATTACCCTAAACTTTATTAATTCCTATTTCATGGAGTTTGCGACGAGATTTAACATATTTGCATGTGCCCCATTCTATTGAGTTCCAGATCAAAAGAGGGTTCCATTAACCCATTTCAAGAACTCCAAAGTGAATCGTTGAATCCGAAATGCTCAAGCAAAGTAGCTTTTGCGTAATTCATTTAAGGCGCATTATCTAGGCTTGGATAATTTAATTGCGCATGCAAACGAAAGACCCAAAAAAAAAAACAGATTTCCTGGCCATCAAAAATGTCATATGAATAAAAATGCTTAATTTGGCTCAAACGTCTGGCTTTCCAATTTTAAAACCAATGACTATTGTTACTGCATCTTTTGAAGTTGAAGATATAGGGCGATGTCTTTTGATTTCATTACAGATAAGAAAGCTTTAACATTTATGAAAATCAAATACATTCTTGGAACTGCATTTACAATTGTTGAAGGACAAATGTTATAAACAATGGCAAGAAACTGTAACGTTTGTCGGATACTTTTCATCTTGAATGAAAACAAAGTTAACTAAGATCTGTGGGAACAATGAGCTTGGTTGTATTAGAAAAATCAGGGAAGCTATCGTGTTTCATCCTTCTCATATGCACAGTCAAGTTTTGAAGAATTCTTTGAAGTTTTATGTGATATTTACCAAATTGATCTAATGCTTAAAAGTTAACTACACTGACCTGACATTTGATATAAGTAATTCCAAGGATGCATACACATATTAACTGTATCATTGTTGGGCTACAGAATAATGATCAAATTATAGATATTATATGAAAAAACGGTAAAACAATAATAATAAATATTACATCAAAGTAATAAGCATGATGCAATTACAACGCCATACAATCATATTTCTTTACACAATAAGATGGGACTTATTTGAAACACATGGTTGTGGGGTGAAATCCCTATTTCCGCTCTCGCTCACGATGACATTTACAACTTTTGAAGCTTCATATCTCAAGGGACGGATCAGTTGAAGTCGGAATAAAGGCTTGTTTTCTCTGGTATTACTTTTCGTGACAAAAACGCCCCGACAAATCTCAACCCACAAAGATAATCACAAATGAATTAGGTGGGGAACAGCATTTTGGTTGCTACCAAGAATGTTTGGGGACGCAAAATATTGACACGATTTCGGTTGTTTTAAAGGTTATTATTTAGCTACACATAATCTACACCAATGAGGGATGTTATATGGTATATCTTAATCAGGGTAACTATGTCCCTATATAGAATCGTGACATTGTGACGACAACTATTGTAGACCAAGAATTTCCATTCGGTAGCCTTAATATACACACCAACCCTTTCCTATACATTAAAAACAAAACTGTTGAATTGTTCTTATCAACAAGTCATTAAGATATGAAAAGGTCACGACTAAAACAACTCACAAAGGATGCATATACATTGTTCCATAAAATTCCGACGATCTGGAATTGGTAAGTACATTACTGGTTTCTATAATTCAATGCCATCTATAAATTGGCTTTATCACTCTTGCGGGAATCCACCATATTTTCAGAAGTTATTGGTAGAGCTAGAATGAAATACATACTTAGTAGTCAAATATTCAAACAATATTTATTTGATCTCATCTTGAATACACACAATCAATTTCCTTAAAATGACATTAATTGAAAGGCTTACCTGCGATACTCAAAATGTTAAGATCTCGGTCTCGAAGAATTGTTCAACACCTACTGAAATGTTAATATTGGGTGAAATAATAAGATAAAGGTACTTTTTGGTAAGGGAATAAAGCCGTGTGCGATATTGATATCTGATTCGACTATAGTCTCTAGGGCATAAACATATGTGTATCTAAGGGTAAAACGAAGGAGAACTCCATATAGGATCGTAACAGTTTATACTTTTTAAATAGCAATGTTTCGTAGAATAGTGGAAATAGAAAGCATAGATTTGCATGCATCCATCAAATACCAAAAGACAGCAAAACCCAAACGACCTTGCCGCATTCATTTTTTGGAGGGCAGGTGGAGTGTTTTGGGCGGAACACACCACCCATTGTATCATTAACATGCAACATCCAAGGAATCAGGCAATATGCCTTTAGGGGGTGGGGGAGGGGCTGTTGGGGGGGGGGGGCGATGGAGAAGAATGAATAATTCAAGACAACTGGTGGAAAACAATCTTTTGGGGTCATTGCCTCCGGAAAAGGGTGGTGGTGGTGGTGCGAATTTGTTTTCTGGGTGCCCGGTGTAAAACAATACATTAATTAGCTTTATAGGTGATGTTTTGATTTGAGAGCAATCGCGTACCATGCGTTTACATTGCACCTCAAATGATTGTTACTAAATGCATGTCAGGGGCATGCTCAGGGCTATTGGAAAAGAATAGTGAGTGATGGTCTAAAAGGAAGTGAGAGGGATTTCAATACCTCCTCTTCTTAAGTTCGTTTAAATAATCCATAGATACCTTGAACGTGTTAATGTCCGTCCTTTTAATGATAAACCAGCCTCGAAATGAGGTACAGGGATGAGACACAAGGTTATGCAAACTCAATGAAAAATGCAACTATGTGTAAATGTAAATCAATATTGAAAATCCCAGACCCATATCTTTCTGAGCATGCTCATTCAAAGTGTTTTTGTTATATACATCCTTAGAAACTAATCTGGAATCATTCTGTTTCAATGCTTGATCTTTAATTACCTAATGATAAAAGTCTACTTGTTTTAAGATAACAACATAGATGCTTCTTATGTGAATATCAAGGTATACAATTTATGCCATTTTGATAAGTTTCAATTGATACATTTCCAAAAATATGAAAGGAGGTGCACATGCAAAAGTGTTTAAATCCCATAAGACACATGCATAAGCTAATGGGAATTCCACACATCGACATGCATAGACTGTCAAATTCTTAAGCTAAAGAACCTTGAGGTCTGCTTTCACAGGGAGATCTTAATGGTGGTCTTATGGGATTTCAACAGAACAAAATCTTCACGTCATTTTTTAAATTCGCTATTTTGGCGTCAATAGTTAGACAGCGTTCATCTAAAATTATACATAACTATTCCTAAATGGATGCATATTCAATACATATCAATGTTAAATAATTGTATTTTGTATTTATCAATATATAGGTCACTAAACCGAATGATTCCAGATTAGTTTCTGAGGCTGTATATGCCAATTAATTCATATGGCTAGCTATTTTGTGTTTTTAGTATAGAACGCAACTTAAAAGTGACCGCTAAAAGCTGGTTCTATTTTCTACATAAAATAAGTGGTCTGAAATTTGCTAAATGTATCCCCCTTTCCAAGAAGCATACATTTGTGAACTCTACACTTTGATTCCAGACCAGCTGCCTTAGTTCCACGAAATACTGAGACACCGAAATGCCACGAAAAAGGATTCAACGGAATAGCATTTGACCTTAGAAACTCAAGTAGTCAATGGGGACATATAGGCCTATTGTTTTTTTTTTACTTTGTAAATCAATTGCATGGTGCAAAGAAGTAAGACGAACTAAGTAAACAATGCATCAATATAAGCAACCAATGTACACCAGCTAGTGTTACAAAAGCATCGTTTCTGAGCAACCATAATGAAATAACATGTAACAAACCAATTTAATTACCATTTAACTTTGTCGTTGTTACACATGTTTCAAAATGTTTTCTCTTCTCACAATTCCGACAGCGACTACATTTTACTTAATTTTTGAAATTTAGATGGAACCCCTTTTTTCGGGCAGCGCATGCGTAAAAGTGACGATATCAGGACATTGTTTTATTTTATCCCTCACAAAAACCTTTGTTATTGAACAGACAAAATCGTAGTTCCTAGTCGAAACAGCATCAAAGTTACTTTCAATGAAACCAACCAAATCCCCAGAGTAAAATGAATTAACAATAATAATCAAAACTATTTCAGCAAATAAATGGAAAAAATATTTACAGAATAAAAAAGCAAATGTAACCCAATTATAGATGATATTGACCAAAAATCTAATGAAATAAAATCACATTGATTCAGAAGTAAAATATGACAAATAGATCCAATAGACACGGATACCTCTGTGCACTTAGGATTCGCGGAATCAATGATTATATAGAAAATCTTTCATTTTTTTTACAAAACACACAAGGCTTCAGATACTTTAACCCTTTATACTAATAAGGGTCATCAAAAAGCAGGGAATACTCATAAAGGCAAATACAAAGCAACACTTTATATCCATTCATAAATCTAACTCTATGATGGTTGGTAAAATGTGCATCACTACACAGTTGACTACATAAAACCCTGTCACTGCATAAAAATTGGAATTCTTAATTGGGAGCGTAAGCATGCGATATTATCAGACACGCGATAGTTTCGATTAACTCCATAGTAAACAACTATTTCAGACATAATTTAGAACAATCAGTTGTTGTTCTTCAAGTTTCAAGCTTTTTTATTCATGCAATTTGTATAGATAGCTTTATTCTGTTATTTTGCGTTGCATTTCGAGTTATGCCATAAACATTTATGAGATAAAATTTATACCAATATTACAAGCAAGCCGTTTGAGTAATGAGTCATTTTCTTCGATTCAAACACACCACATCCATATACATACATTAATGTATATATAAGAAAAGGCATATAGATCTAGTAGCAGTCTAGATTAATATTACCCGATGGCTGATGAATTGCTACATTTTAATTATCTTGGTCTAGAAGTTGACGATTGCAAAACTATTGCAGTTAATTGTATAAAGAGGAATGTAGCCAAATAAAATATAAAAAAAAACATATTTCGGCAAGTGAAACAGTAGAGCACCTCCAGCAAAAGGTTAATTAGAAATGTAGGACATGCTTTTTCACATTGCATACTTCCACCCGCCCACACTATGACCTTTCTTACCAATGGCAGGTTTTTTTTGGGCAAACTAAACCACCCGGATGTTATGTTTTTTTTCAATGCAAAATCAATCGCAGGAAATTCAAATAACAGGCATATATACTGAGAATCAAAAATAGCTGATATTCAAGTTTAACAATTTCTCAAATTTTTGCAAGGGAATCTTTCTTTTTCAAGCAAAAAGATTGTGAAAGAAGAGTGTTTTGGTATTACTTCCTTAAATTTTCAGATTAATTGAAAAACAATGAGTTTATAACATAATGACCTTAATCACACAGGGGTCAAAATCAAAAGTTACAAAACGGCATACCATGGCATTATTCATTGAAAAGATATATTGATATATTATATATTTATATATCGCCTACGGCCGAAGTTACACAGAGCTTTTAAAAAAGCTAGCAGTTATCCACGCGAGCTTTTTTAGTGGTTAAACTTGAGTAAAAATAAGCGAGAAGGCTTAAAAGCGAGGGTTTCCATTCAGTATTTCAACAAGAGATTAGTGACATGCATGGTGTCAAACAAACTCAAATGAAGTTCATTATTGTAAAACTCGTGTTTAAAAGGCCACTTTTTTTCCCCGCTAGCAGTTTTTCCCGCTGGAGTTCTCATCTGTGTCATAGCAAGACTGACGTGGTAAAACGCAATATAACCACTTTTGACTAAAACTAAAGTCAATTATTATTAAGTCTAGACAGCCTCGCGGGTTTGCAGATTTAATCCAAATGGTCATTGGGTGCCAGGTGCCTAGATACATGCACGAAACACTAAGGGGTAGATAGGATCGGGTTTGGACACTTCGGCCCCTACCACTTCGGCCCTACCACTTTGGCCTAACCACTTTGGACCCTTCCGCCCCTTTTGGAAAAAAATCCTTAAGCCTTTTCGTCTAGACACTTCGGCCCCTCGAGAAAAAAACTTGCAAAAGACACTTAGACTCTTTGTAAAATACACCTCGACCCTTTTCGCTAAGTCTCATTCATAAAATTTTATTAAAACTATCAAAAATGATTTTAATTCTTTTACAAATGATTAAGTATAAATCTCTTGAAGACGAGGTCATTCTTGTTTATATTATATTAAATATTTTTTTCTGCGTGACAATGTAGTAAAATGATTTTTTTCATGATATATATTGTTTTCCAATTTGTAAATCAATATAATTATTTAAATGTTTTTATTATAATTTCCGTTTCTTACTGTAGATATGTAATAGCAATGTATTCTCTTTTGATATGATAGCATATATAACTACATTGAATATCAACAGTTGGATAAATATATTTTAACTTTACTGAAACTCATCAACGTAAAAAATCAAACATATAAACTTTGAAATTTAAATTGTGTATTAACTGATCGTTTCATTTAATGATATAAAATGGTTAAAATACTGTTATTAAATTCTTATAATACAAGGGGCCGAAGTCGTATGCGTCAAAAGTTAGGGACCGAAGCGTTTTTAGGAAAGGGCCGAAATGTCTTTATGGAGGGGCCATAGTGTTTTTTTTCCACGAGGGACCGAATTGTCTTGACGAGGGGATGAAATATATTTTCAAAAAGGACCGAAGTGTCCAATCAGTAATAAAATAACCATTCATATGTTAGCTTGCTATAAAGAGTCTACGTGTCACGCCCCTGTAT
>LQRL01154529.1:42861-55528 GCA_001703475.1 Hydroides elegans
TTACGTATACCAAAGATAAAACTCAAAAAGCAAAATACTACGAACAATAAAAATGAGAAATAACATTTAACTTAACTGATTTATTTATTTACGATTTTAACCAAATAAACTGTCGCACAAAGAAATACGAATTAACGAACTAAAAGAAAGACACGTCGATCGAATTAAAGCAAAAAAGAAAAAGCATAAAAATCAATTTATCAATTGTAAATAGAAAAATCTTATATTGTTTACTTTATTAAGAACATATTAATATGTTGTGCCACCCATTCAACCCCAGTAACGAATGCCTCGACATCATTCTGTTTAGCATAAAGTTTGGTTATATCCAGACAAACTCTCAATCGTGTCGATTGTCCGGATCCCTTGATCCTGCTTTGTCCTCAGTCAAATAATCGCAAATAATTCCTGAAAGGAGTCCATGATTACCTGTCGGGTTGTTTCGGTCCGTGAACTGTAATCTGGCTATGGTATAAACCAATAACAGATGATATTCGTAGATAGGTTTTTAGTTTAGTAATTTATACAATCTTTAATGCGAATTATTTAACTCAATATTTACTGGATATTTTATACGCCCTCGTTCTTCAAAAGTAAGATTTTTAAATACAATATCTGTTCGGATAATATTTGCATTAAGCAGACATTTTTTTTCAAAGTATTTATCTTATAAATTTGGATACATTTTTTTCTTCGGAAAATTTCTTTCTAAAATATCGAGTCACATTTTTTAGTTAAAGCAAAGAAGCGAGACTTCATATTTCCCTTCAGTAATAAATAAAGGATAGATCATTTTCACGATGGTTGTAACGCATGATATAAGTTTATTAAAAAAACTATTGATGCGACCGAAAATGCAAAAATTAATTCAAACTGCTATGGTACTGTCAGTGGCTTTTGCGCCTGTGTCTGCGGATCAAGAATTGATATAAAATATAGTATTCAGATTCCGCTGTGTTTACTATATCTCATATCAATTATAATCCCGCAGACGCAGGAAAACACATTATGGTGTTGTGTTTCTGAAACCGCCGCGAATTTGCGAAATTGGAATAAACTGGTATCATGATACTGTCAGCGGCTCTTTACGTTTGCGGAATCAAAATTGGTTAAATAACATAGTTACTCCTGCGGTATTTCAATTCCTAATTTGCTCTCTACCAAATCGAATTCCGCAGAAGCAGACGCAAGGAGCCACTGACAGCACAATTTATTGTATCTTAAACTATGACTAATACATGTATATCATCCTCATTCCGAGACAAGAAAAACAATGCGTTTTTGTACCTTAACAGTCTAATCTAGTTCCGAAATATCACATTCATCGACAATTCAAAACTGTTCCAATTTCCTTATTGTTTTTCGCGATATCAGATTTTCACTATACGAGATGCCGTATATCATTCTCGAGTATCATAAAATGTTCTTATATGTCACAACTTTGGTACTATAAATACGGCAACTGCCAATTCAAATATTCTTTGTCATTTCTAATTGACGTCATGTTTTATTTCGGCACGGATCGAAGAGTATGGAGTCGGAATCGCTGATGAGCCGTGCATATATCTTCAAAATTCGAACTATTCGAACTATTTTCTCACGGTTAAGAATGCCTCTCTATCAAACTTTCCTGCGGCAACGTAATACAATTTTATTCGAAAACGATACGGATGTTCATATATGCCGTTTCAAAATGTCTGCTCTTCAAAATGTTTAATACACAATTACACTGTACCCACGGGCTCAGTCTTGTTTAAGGCCGTTTGATGAATTTGTATGCATGTATTGATCACATAAATTTGTTGCTCATATTTAATAACACATGTTTCAGAATAGACAATGAAAGATCAGATTGCAATTGCTGTGTTTTTGGTGGTTTGTTGTATTGGTAAGTATCTTTGGTTTTGCTCTTTTATCAATGACAAACCATAGAATAACGAACCAATATAAAATCCAGGTTCGATGTTTTACTCAAAACAAAAGAATTTTCTTTACATTCAACATGAATTCATCATTAAGTAGACTGGACGATATTTGAAATAATTGTAGGTTTATCTATAAAAAGTGGACAACCATTTCGGAACAATCGGACTTATCACGCGTGTCCTAGTATGAAGGATAATCATGAAAACCATGATTTACAAGAAAAAAAAACCTACATGTTAAATTATCCTAACACGATGAACCGATCAATAACAAGTCTAAAATCATCCTGTTTTAGAGGCCTTAATTTTCATCTACAGGAGAGTCCAGATAATTGTTATACCAATTTTCTAATTAACAATATATATTTCATAATTAGGAACGACCCTCGCCGGCAAATGCTACCAATGCAACTACGAGAAGGACGACGGCAAAGTCTACAAGAACTGGTTGTTTGGTTATGGCAATGAATGCGGTGACAACTTCAGGAAGAGCAACGTCTCGACGTCGTCATGCAGCAACGACTGCTATGTGAGTTATATCGATCATTATCTTCGTGATGTCTTGATTTGGCGGTAAATATATAATTTGCGAACACGATAATTACTTGGGAATGTGTTATTGAGAACTCTTGAAGTTGAGTGTGATAGAAAACTGGTTTCTCAATGAATTCCTATGTTAGATGTTTCGAAATAGGAATAATCTTCGTATAAGGATGTTCGCAAAATAGAGATTCCCCCGCAAAATACAGATTCCCTCCTCTACGAATACAGCATAACACAGGGGATACCTGTTCAATAAGAGTCAACTGTACTATTCGTCCTGGCGTCCGTCAACGTCTTTTAAACGTCTTTCTCGCGTTCAATTCGAATCAACATGGGCGCAACTCTTTCTATTTGCACATTCTCGACGCAAAGGAACGTCCTTGTGAAGTCGGGGATGTTTTGTCGAGTCGGTCATGTAAAAAGGACCATAATAACCTTAGAATTAATCATCTGGATGTTTCATAATCATATAAAAATAAATGGAGTCGAATGAAGGAGCAACTATGCTCGTTCGCCCCTGAATTAAAGGACAGCTAGTTTTATAATCTAGTCGCAAACATCAAAGTTATCGTTTGTGATTAAGTATGCAATATACAGTGAACGCGCTTTATAACTTTGCATCGTGTGGGCGTGCGGGCGTGCGCACGATAGGATTTTAGCGTGGACAAAATTCGATTTAAGCGTGGAGTGATTTGAGCGTGCGGGCGTACAGGCGTGCGGGCGTGCGAGCGTGTGGGCGTGGATAAACAAACATGATTATGTCGAATGTCTATTTTATATTTGATAAATAATTGTATAACAAATATATAAAGAATACATTCTTGATAATTAAACAATAATTTTCTAAACGCCTAGTTATTCGGTCGGCTCCATGTACCTTATCATGAAGACTGCTTTAAGTGTTTCATAAGTAAAAAAAGCATTAAATATGAATTTTCACTTATACATGTAAAGGTTCATTTTAAATTTCTTTAACAGATTAAATTTATGATGGAAAGATCGATTTTAATGTTTTAACAGTGTTATTCAATATTGGGGTTGCTGCCATTTTTATGAGAATATAACGCATTAACTATTTATTATTTGCACAAAATAATTTTTCATTTACCAGAGTAAAGGTTACTTTTTATATTCTAACACCTATCATTTAATTATAACAAGGGGTTATTTGATGTACATATTCTCGTTAACGAATTTGTATACATAAAATGATACTTCGACATTATATAATTAAATGCTTGGAGATCAATTTAATCTTAATATGGGAATCAAAATATGTGGTAAAGGTATTGGTTTGGTAGTTGCTCAAGTGATAATGGAGGCATATAGCAGAGTGATGAATGGTTATGCCTTGCATCCTTTATATATATGTCGCAGCGAAACTTTAATTTTCAGCGAAACTTTAATTTCGCTAGCGAAACATTAATTTTTCGGTTTATGTAAATATTCCGTGTCGTAATGTTATTTAGTAAGCTTTTTATCACAGTTTATCTTAAACATATGTATAGCAATATATTCATAGGTCACCTAACCAATTTATTAAAGGCTTTTTATGGAGTTCTACTCAATTATGTAATTGAAATAAGCCGATTAATCCCCAAGTTCAGTTCATGACTCAACTCACGGATAATCCTCTCTGGTAGTGTATTTTCTGTCACTAATACACATGATTGGGTCAAAAGATACATGAAACATAATTATTCAAGGCCTTACTCCAAGTTATGACTGTTTAAGTATCTTTAATATACTATTTTTTCAAATATCATCAGAGAAATTAATCTTTCGCTAGCGAAACTATAGTTTCGCTTAAATCAATGTTTCGCTGCCACATATACACAAATAAGCGTGCGGGCGTGCGAGCGTGCAGGCGTGCGGGCGTGCGGGCGTGCGGGCGTGCGAGCGTTGACAAAAATGAATTTAAGCGTGGAGTAATAAGCGTGCGGGCGTGGAGTATTAAGCGTGCGGGCGTGGAGTGGCAAAGTTATAAAGCGCGTTTACTGTATCATACATTTTTCGTTTTTGTGTTATTGTAATTGAACCGTATCATAGTTATTCCTTATTTTAATTAATACTCACAAACATAATAACCTTGGTATTAATCACCTGGTTTTTCCATAATCAAATAAAAAAATAAATGGTGTCGAATGAAAGAGCAAATTTTAATATATTAGCATATTTTAATTGATATTCACAAACAGAAAGCGGTGGTCGACCTGCCCGAGAAGAACACCTATTGCATCTCACGCGGTTGCTTCCCACACAAGAACTGCGAAGAGATTGACGCCAACGAAAAGTTCCTTCTCGAATGCGGCGGCCGCGCCTACCAACCGGAGCTCCATTGTTGCAAAGGCGGCAAATGCAATGGTGCGTCAGGACCGGTTGCTATGGGCGTGGTTACTATGGTGATGGGGTTGATGGTGGTGTTGCTAGGAGCTAATCGGTGGTAGTAGGATTGGAAGAAAATAGGGATGGGGTTACGAAGAAGGTTGGTATCGTATCCATGGAAACCAATATTTTCTGACGGATGCGGCTATTTTGGGGTAGGCAAAATTGGTAATAGGAAAAAAAAAAGGTTTATAATTACGGTAACAGACCAGAGAAAGAGAAACATGCTGTTTAGTTCATAGTTAACTTATATAGAATATTTTGAAATAATTTGAAGTAAAGAAAGCAACCTCCAAACTCTGCAAGATAAAATGTTTATGACTAAAACAAAACTCAGTGCATAAAATTTGGTTTTATGAACGCTGACTGCAGTTCGCTTTGTGAATAAAGTTTGGTTTAATGAACATCAGTTTATTTCACTGAGGATAAATTATAATATCATATTGAGTAAAGTTTTGTAAAAGATTGATCTATATCAATTGAAAAGTATATATTCAATCGAAAAACGCTTGTGTTCTACTCGCATTGTGGTGTATGGTTTCAAAAATCAAATAGATGTAACAATGTTGATCGGTCAATGTATATTCTATCAGTATTAACATTCCTCTCCGTATTATTTGTCGGTATACATTGCGTAGTATTATTTATTGTAGTTTAGATGTGCATACGTTTTTATATTTTCCTTATTATATTTAAGTCATATAAACTTTATATCAATATTAAATTCGTTTGTTTTAATAACGTTTGTTTTTTGATGTCGGTAAATGTCATATATAAATAAACAAATAAAATTGATGTACCTGTATGTTCAATGTTCTAGATAAGCGGATAAGTTATTATTTTTTTTTAAATAAAAACAATGTTTTGTGTCTTTGAAGAAAATGCGTGATTATAGTTTGATTATTTGATTTCATTACTTTGATATATTTTTCTGACGTCTAGTAATTGAACGTTATTCATGAAAGCTAATGCAATCGGATATATACTATGATAATCGTATTCATTTATATGTATATATAGTTTTTATTATCTGAGATATAAATTAACACCAGCTCTTTCTTTTCATAAATCCTTAATTATATATTCCGAAATTGCTTTTAGCATATTGAGATTCCTAGATGTATAGATTAATAATCAAACTAGGATAAGTGAGGTACAAAAAGATACGTAAGGCAAATATAGACACATTAGTATGTTTTTTTTTTTATATTCAGAAATCTATTGAATCAGAACATCAGAAAGTTGATTTCGTTCCTAAACTTAAGTATATCTCTTTACAACACAAAATAAAATGTTATCGAAGCCCGATTTTGTTTATTTGATTACGATTATAACATTCAGCATATTTATGTACTGTATTTATCGAACTATTTAAACAGTTACACAGTTTACGATACACAACACGAAAATTACCTATAGCACCTTAGACACAAATTAACGGACCGAAGCAGGATTCCTTATTTAACATGCATATGCGATATAAAAATGTGACATAGTTCATGACGAAAGAACGTAGAACATTGATCAGGAATGGATATGCATAATTAAGGTTCTCTCTCGTATAAAACAAACTATAGATTGGCGCCCCGTTCAAAAGTTTCTCGATTCACTCCTAAGCGTTTATTTTGTCTTGCTCCCACAATAGACTATACACGTCAGTTATCGCTCTTTGCTTCTATTGACGTTTCGTAAATTATCGATTACAGATAGTGCTACAAATATGACATTTTATTCCAAAATGTATTGTATTAAACAAAAACGACGAAAATAATTACTATATACACATATTATTTAAATAAAACATCATGCGTATATAGTTTTAAAGTGTTTAACTAGAAAAATATCTACCCATTTTGAGTAGCAAATAATGAGTAAATAAGTCATTATCTACATATATGATTAAACTAACATAATATGCATATAAAACATAAAATTCCTAATGTAACTCAAAAAGTGACTAGATCAGGTGGAAAGTGTCCGCTGTCTCCAAAGCGGGTCATGGTAACCGTTGAATCTGGATTCACATGCAGTATGGTGATACTGGCATGTGCAATGAAGACGCGCATCCAAGCAGAGGGCTCCAGTTGCAGCGCTCTGGGAACATACGATTAACTGAAATCATATCACCTTATTTTAGAACTACAAACTTAAATGACCAGTTATAGTGGCTGTTCGCTTTGCAAATAACATTTCATGCGAATAAAACACGTGAACAAAATTTTGAGATTGAGATTGCAAATTTGAAGTTTCATATTTCAACAAATAAAATAAACACTATTCAAGCTCAAATGCAAACTAAATAGAAGTTTCCATTTCTTTTATTTTCGCAGCCATTAAGAAATTAGTAAAAGTAGGATGGTATCAGCAACTAGTGTAGGGACTATAATAGCCATTTAACTTTGCAGGTGTGCTCAACTTTGAAATACTAGAACAAAAAACTGGAATAAACATTAAATTACCTTAGAGCGAAATATCTAAATATATTGCCATGGCCAACGAGCAATTCGTGTGTTTGCTGCGTCTGATCCTTGTCGGCTATATGAACGTATTTGCGGAATGCGGATTCGAGACGGGGACCTTCAACGTGGTATGTCTGCGTAGTTGACAAACACAAAGGGATAATTAGGTGTGTTTCAGGTTATAAACAATGCTTAAAAGGTATAATTATATATACTCTATGTACATGTATGGCTTAGATATGCTATGATCAATTAAGAATTCAGTTCTAATCTGATCAACCGTTCACTTCGCATGCTGTTAACTGCGAGATCTATCCTTCATTTACAGTTTCGGTTATATGATTTAGTCTGAGAAGGCTGTAGAGTGTTAATTGATACGAGTTTATTTACACAATTTCTTAAGATTAGGATCTCTTTTCAAACACGTATATGAACATTTATTTTCTTCTTCAGAAAACATTTCACATTTTTTCAAATGGATATGCTATTAAAATTTACCAAACTTATATTTAGATTTCCAAAAACAAAACATAATTACCGTATCTGGTAGACCCCAATAATTAATCGTCGGCGTCGGTCGCACTGGTCCCCCTTCATGTAGCATATAATCCGGTTCCATTGGTATATCCGGTAAATGTTTATGGATGATTTCGGCCGTTTCTCGTGCGCGGTCCAAAATCGAGTGGTAGATGTGATCGAAATGGATGCCCAGGGCTTTGAGGCGTTGGCCGGTTATATTGGCTTGCTGCTTGCCTGAAAGGAAATGCTACTCGTAATTGAACAATGAACTATTGCGAAATGGATTTCCAACAATTTTCAGGCATTTTGCAGTTTATAGGGTTCATATTTGGTACAAATAGTATAAACATGTAGTGGCGCGTTATTTCTCTTTCGTTTGGTTAAAACTCATCGCGAACACGTATATATTCCTAAAGAATTTAAATCAGTTTACATAAAACTCGCGTTAACTTATGATGATCTGTCAACAGTTTTGTGTTCCTTCTCAAAATGCAATAACGAAATCTTATTAAGAAATCAGTCGTACCAGTGTCGGTTAGCAGCCCAGTATTGTAGTCATATTTACCGTGTCGTACTAAGACGAGCGTGCGTACTCCAACGCCGATGGCTTCCTCTGCATTCGCCCACTGCCGTCTGGAAGAAAAGAGCACACTGTTAATTGTTCTTTTAATAAGATATAAGATATTTATAAGGTATAATATATTTTTATAAGATATAGACTCTTTATTGTTTTGCACCATCCTAATCATGATGATATTGGTTACAACCTCATTCTGTACCCTTCTAATATAAACAATATTAAACCGATGCTCAAATAGTACACAAGACAATAACTTAGGGCCAATTTTACAGCCTAAGTCTAGACATGGTTTCGATGTTATAGCAAACGGAAACCTGGTTTAGACCTCAGCTGTGAAATTGGCCATAAATATTTCCAACAAAAAAAACTATTGTAGTATTGAGATCTTAGCGCACAAACAATGACAAAAACCAAACACAAGAAAAATGACAGAGTCCCACCTATTATTCTGGAGTAGCCCTCTTACATGATAAACATAACACGCCCACAATATTTGATAGCAATATTTAATAGGATCAATGTATAAGGCATACATGTCAAACATTTATAAATATGTCTGAGTTGCTATATAGAAAATGGCTCAATATTATATACATAATGCATACGACAAAAATCAACGCATTTACAAAACTTCATATAGATTCTTACAATCGTTCTCCTCACACTAAGTCTCATTCTCGGAACTATCAGAGTCACTTAACGTAAACGTGATGGGCTCTATATCCACTATTCGATCCAGATGTTTCTTTTTCGTTTCTAACTCCAGAACGTGACGGACTCGCGATGTCCAGTCCGCTATAGAAACTCACGATTTGTTTCATCATTGAATCATCAGTTTCTCTTTTAAATGGCTTTTGGAAAGCAATAATATTTGTAATAATTCAATTACTTTTTATTATTGTAAAAAAAAACAATAATTTGAATCAATACATTGAAACATCTGAAAATATGACAATTTTAATATTGGTTTCAATAAAAGATATGTTGGGGTAGAAGGGAACGACAATTTTGTATTCGAAAAAAAAAGATTTTTCTCAATAACAAGAAAACTTTATTCGCAGTGATTTTCTGATTCAGCAAAGAAGATTTTGCAATAATGAATAAAATGCAGAACAATTTAATAGAATCTATGACCAGTATGAAATTGTATTCTTGAAATGAATGAGGTGAATGACATAGTATAATCAGACATGGGTACACTGGTGGTTTCTCCCCAAGCATAATTTTAGACGTCTTTGCTCTTATAACAAAGCGACATTTTACAATTGTATACCTGTATAGCTCAAGCTATTTAGAAAAAAAGTTTGATTAAAGACCGGACCTTAAAATGGTGCCCTGGTCATTGTTTGGGGTTTAGATCTTTGACATTTGTGAGCCAATTCCCGACTCTGATTCGGGTCAAAATAAATGCAAATTAAAATTAACCCCTACACATGACCTCTTGAATATAAGGTATGTTCCACAGGTTTCGCTGGACTAAGAGAATTCCGGACGTGAAAGTAGGATATACACATATTTAGAAAAATAATATATGAAATGTGTAAATGTAATTAATTGCTAAGCAAGAAACTGCATAATATAGTGCGATTTTGAATTATTTTGTTTCGATAAGTTAAAAGATATAACTGGTTTTCCGTGCGCTAAGATCTCAATACTACAGTAGAGGCTAAAGGCCTTCGATCACCCGTGAACGTTCAATAATAATAATTATTATTTGAATTAGCATGGTCATCACAAGAAAAACATAGGCATTAGGGATGCAAAGCCCCAAGCCTATGCAATATATATTCTTTATTAATAATATATGTCAATTCAAAATGGAAGGTGATATTGTGTTGTCTTTCCTACAACATCCTTCTCACAACGTTTTTCTCACAACATCTTTCTTACAACGTTTTTCTCACGACTTTCTCACAACGCCTTTCTAACAACGACTTTTTTTACATAATTTCTTTCTCAAAACGCCTTTCTCACAACGTCTTTTCTCGCGTAGCGTCGCACTCACAACGTCTTTCTAATTACGTCTTTCTCACAACGACTTTCTCTCAACATCTATCTCACAACGTCTTTCTCACAACGTATTTCTCATGTCTTTCTTTTAAATGTCTTTCTCTCAACGTCTTTCTCACAACGTCATTATAACAACGACCTTTTCACAATGTCTTTCTTCCAACGTCTTTCTTACAACGACTTTCTCACAACGTCTTTCTCATAACGACTTTGCCACAATATCATCCCACAATGTCTTTCTCGCAACATCTTTCTCACAACGTCTTTCTCATATCGTCTATCTTGCAACGTCTTTCTCACAACGTCTGTAATACAATGTATTCTTACAACGACTTTTTCACAATGTCTTTCTCAAAACGTCTATCTCACAACGACTTTCTCTCAACGTCTATCTCACAACGTCTTTCTCACAACGTATTTCTCACGTCTTTCTTTAAATGTCTTTCTCTCAACGTCTTTCTCACAACGTCATTATAACAACGACCTTTTCACAATGTCTTTCTTCCAACGTCTTTCTTACAACGTCTTTCTCAAAACGACTTTGCCACAATATCATCCCACAATGTCTTTCTCACAACATCTTTCTCACAACGTCTTTCTCATATCGTCTATCTTACAACGTCTTTCTCACAACGTCTTTAATACAATGTTTTCTTACAACGACTTTTTCACAATGTCTTTCTCACAACGAATTCTTACGTCAAAAATCTCCCAACGTCATTATAACAATGTATATAACAATGTATGTCTTCCAATGTATGTCTCTCAACGTCTTTCTCACAACGTCAATATAACAACGACTTTTTCACAATGTCTTTCTTCCAACGTCTTTCTCACAATGACTTTCTGACAACGTCATTCTCATATCGTCTATCTTACAACGTCTTTCTCATAACGCCTTTATTACAATGTTTTCTCATAACGACTTTTTCACAATGTCTTTCTCAAAACGCCTTTCTCACAACGTCTTTCTCATAACGTTGTCATCACACTGTTTTATTAAATATTAGTCCTCACAGCGTATAGTCATCAGTCATCACAACACACGAACAATCATTATCTTTGCTATATGTTCAGACATCCATAATTTCGACATTTTTTATCCGTCAAACTCGACGAGCTCCAGCTTGATTCCTTCAATAGATTCTGTCATTTCGAATATTTGTGGTCGATCGACATGAAACATTGACGAAGCACAACTTCAATATGTGGTTATGTCTATTTGAGCTATAGCTTGATTCATCCACAGCATGTTCAATCATTAAAGAAAATTCAAGACTGATCGACATGAAACTTTGATGACATTGAATTACGCCGATATGAAAAATATCTCTCGGCTACGCCTCGCTATATTTTTCATATCGGCTCGAAAGAGTTAGTTATCCTATATATAATATACTAGCATATGAGCTCCGACCTAGTTGCCGAACGAATAAACTATACTTGAGGATTTGAACCATAGATTTTCAGCATAAATGTGTATCGAATTTTTACGATGACATCCTGATATATCTCAAGCAATTTTACTAAATTTATAATGAGATGTTGCTTATCTTTATCTAAGCAATAACTCCGTTCCCGCTCTTTATTTTGCAGATATGTTTGGCATGTAAATCGAACAGCATTGAGAATATCCAATCATAAGCGTTGATCCTTATTTTAGAAAATGTCAAGCATTAAGCTTAAATGTTAGCCGATTTCACATTGTCTGTATTTGATATTTAATGAACATGTGGCCCACCTTATTTACATAAAAATAGGGATCCTATAACCCAGTAAATAATTAAAGGCGTAAATTGAATTCTCTTGAAATGCCAACCCCAGCTGTCAAACAACATAGTTTTGTTTGTCTTTGAGATGACCCGCATAAGTGATTATGTAAGCCAGCCCATTAGTTACCATTTCGGACCTTCTATAAAAACACCATATTCCTCCTACAATGCTTAAGATCGTTCTTGAAAACTGCCTATACAAATACATGTAAATTTCAAAAATCAACAAGATAAAAAATATCTAAATAACAATAACGATATCAAATGAACATCGTAAAAATTCTGAATCTAATGGTGTAATTTCTAATCACGCGATATAATGATATCTATATCAAAAGTGGATTTAAACAGGTCGCGCTAGTCAAATTTTAAATTTAATATGTTTTGCTTGAATTAATTGAATGAGAACATCAGAAAGTTGATTTCGCTCCTTAACTTTGGAATATGACTTTTCAACTCTAAATAAAATTCATC
>LQRL01154535.1:5062-16058 GCA_001703475.1 Hydroides elegans
TTTCCTTGATCCCTCGGTGATCGTGTCGCCTGGGTGGTTGGCGCCACTGGCGGATAAGATCCAGCGCGAGTCGCGATTGATCGCAGTGCCGCATCTGGATCGTATCAATGATCCCGTGACGTATGAGTATGTCAAGGTTGATTCGGGATTGATCCCGGGATTTAGTTGGAATCTTGATGTGGTCGTGACCAATCGCTTTGATTATGATCCGAACATGGAGGAGTTTTCAGCGTCAGTCTTGCGTGGGAATGTGTTTGCCATTACGAAAATCTACCTCGATGAATTGAAAGGTTTGGATACGAGTCTATCAGAAGGTGGTGGTGATATTCTTGAATTATCGTTCAGGGCGTGGATGTGCGGTGGACAGATCAAAATCCTCCCTTGTTCCCACGTGGCCGTATTAGGAGTTCGCGACCCCGTAAAAATCGTGAGCTCCAAGAACATATGGCGCATCGCTGAGATGTGGTTCGGAGACAAAAAGGACTTTGTGTATTCGAAACTGAGCAAGAACCCCGAATCCTCCGTCACTAACGAAGACCGCCGGTCGCTCGAATCCCGCCGCGGCGAACTCGCGTCGCTACAATGCCAGGATTTCACGTGGTTCCTTAGCAACGTGGCCGTCGACGCGTACATCCCGTCACCGGATGTCGAACACCACGGCATCGTGCAAATCAAAAACGGCCGCTGCGTGCGCGTGTCACGTGACGACTTCCGGTTAGACCTGGGCTCGTGCACGCCGGAACACAACAAGTACCTGCCCACGGAGATGATCGTTGAGCTCACAAAGGACGGGTTACTGCGCAGTCTCGGCAAGTGCTTCGCGGTGCAGGGCACGGCGTATGTGATTGCGGAAACGTGCAATAAGAACAGTGACCACCAACAGTGGCGCTATGATGACAAGCAGAGGTTTGTCAATAAGTGGTCGGGATATTGTCTCACGCATGTCACTGATCCGGATCCTAAGCTGAAAGAGCAGAAGAGACAGATCGCCATGGCGCAAGGCTGCGATACGGATTCGACGAAAGACAAATATGATTTCTCGTCATGGAAATTTCTGCCCAGTTGATAGAAAAAAAAGGTGTTTTGTATAATATGTATCATTTGATCATTTTCTCATTATTTGTGTGTTTAATCCCAATATTTTTACATAATAACAGTTGCCAAATAACATTATTATAGTTTAACTTAGTATTGGACACATAGCTTGATAGTTTTGTATTGCACAGATATAATTAAGCTAACAATTTGTGATAATATGTCAATGTAAATGGTACTCATCGTATTCGTAAGACTCGTATATCCGATATGTCATTACGTAAATGTTTATAGAGATGGAAAATTGGAAATTCAAGACTTTTGCATGATTTCGATTCTGGTGTCTGTGGATCGAAATACGAGTGAAACGACAAGATAGCGCGACGTCGAAATTCGGGTTCACACTGACATGAGACGTTGTAATTGCAAAGTGTTCCTTACATTACGACGAAAATTGACAAAACATGGTGAAACAGAGTAGATTACAGCCTTTTTACCGTGTCTAGGGTGGATAGTTTTATTTCAAAGTGTATGATTTGTCTTATTGCTTAAAAATATGAAATTGAAACTCATGTTAAGCATGCGAGTAATATCACCCTTCTCGCTCATGTAAGTCGGCGCATTTCGTCTTAATTTTGTTGCTTGGCGAAACAGACTGATAGAGTGGAGGGTAACTCTATACGTACCCTCGGTATTTTAGGTTGCGATTAAGCAATAAAACTGATGAAGCCAAATAAGCAGTGATGTCAGAATACTACGGTTGTTTGTATAACTAGAATTTTATAAATAGAACTCATGAGTGTTGTTTTTTTTTAAAAAAAACATATAAACATCATAGGTCAAATCTTTCAGTTTAATATTTAACCTACAGAAGGACGTCGGTGTTATTTGAGATATAAAAAAAGATTCTTATCGGGTGATATTGTGATATGAATTAATAAAGTGCTATTGTGTTTGTATATTAATTCCACAAAACTTAAGGTCCATGGTGAATGTGTGTTTCAAGCATTATTAAAACTATAAAAAGAAATGCAATAAATTGTTTTGAATATATATCTGTTTTAATTGTGTTTTCTGTTCTTGTCATGTGTCTGTATTTTTCAGTTAAAACGCCAGATATATCATCAACTTTTACCAATTTTTATACTCAATTGTTGGCAATTCATTTAAGGGGATTTCAACATGTAAAAATTAAGAGCATCTTTAATTTGCAGTTTCGCCACAGTACACAGACAATGCCATGTTAAGTGAAAAAAAAAACAAATACAATGTTTTAACAAATATTTCTCGTTAGGATTATTTCAAATTCAAACGTTGTTGATTCTTTTTCATCTCCATGCGAAAGATCGATCAATATTTACTCTTTGTTGAATTCATCTTATCAAACAAGGCTGATCGCGGGATTTCGTTCTTCTTCACAATTATCTTTGAACAACTCAAAATAGTTCCCTGTTGTCCGTTTTGCTATTGCAATGTACTCATTTACTGCATTTGACCAAGCACTATGTCCCCATATACGGTACTGCATACTGTATATGGAGCAATAGGCAAGAGCAACCCACCCCTCCCCATATCTTTGTCCCGATCCATAGCGATGAGGTCTTTATTATGTGAGGGCATACATATAATGTAGTGCATGGTGCATACATGTTCATAGACAACTCCATTTCCTAATTATGGGAAAAGTACATCCATGAATTTCTACTTTAGTACAATATCACTTTCATAGCAAAATACGAATGAGGATATTAAAATTAACAATCGCTGTAAATCATTATTTAAGACAAGATTCTTACAACAACAATGAAATATCAACATCATAATATAACGTTATGGGTAATCCCCGACGGGAAATATACCCCTTGATACTGCCCGTGAGTGACGAGCCTGTATATTTCTAGATGTGATGTCATGTTATAAAAGAAATCGTGAAAAACATAAAGAATAATATATTATCCGCGTATTATAATATATTATAATATATGTGTTTATATCACAGAACTCATAACGCTCTGTCGTATAAGCAAGAAAATTGAACTCCAAACATACTGAGTATATACTCAAGAATAGAAAATCTGTGGTCGGCAAAAACTTAATTATATGGTTACGAAATAACAGCCTTTTAAGGGCAATATCATCTGGTCAATAATATATTTGATATGGACCAGATGCGAAGTAATCTAAATAATATGTTTTTTTTTCGGAATACATGTTTGAAAAGTTTTAGGGATTCCGGAAGTTGGGTAGTAATACCATACCAAAGAATGGGAAATTGTTGGAAACAAGGAAATACCTTTGCTGAAAGTTTTAGTTTTCTGAAATAAATTGCATAATTAACGTTAAATATTGCGGAAATGAATAATATTCATATGCAAAATGTTCAATGAATATGAGATATGATAATTTATGATTTTTACGATGTAAAGTAAAAGTGAATGTTTGATAATGGAAGTGACGATTTAATGAAGAATTAATGATTATTAAGTGGGCTTAAATTTGGATGTCTCATTGCTTGAAAACCACATTGATTGTGAATTTACCATGTAAACTGATTAATGAAAGCATGGTTTGTACAAATAACATCTTATTATAACATAAAAGGTACTTAACTACCAATCTATTAACCAGTCTACGGTATGTACATTTTATTGATTGGGTTTTGTTCACATGTTTTTTTTTCTTACGAGTCCAGTTTTGCTTGGTCACAAAACTGATATTGAAGGTGCCATTCGACAAATTAGCATCAGACCAAAGACCAGTCATCATTGATGCGTTGCTCAAACTTTCGGTTGCTTTACTTATTGTGTTTTATTTATCGCAAAAAAACTAACATGGGTAAGTTTTTGCGACAAATGTTTTGTTTTAAATTCATGAAATCGTTGACACATTTTTATCCGGATTCGCAAGTATGTCCGGCATCATATTCTGCTGCTTTGGACCCGCAATTGAGTAGTTTATTAGGCTATCTACATTTTTATGTCCGGACATTTGTTGAATTAATCTCGGAGTAACGACAGCGTGTAGGAGATTTGTAACGCTAGTACTTCGTACTCCATGATTTGTATATCTTCAATGTAGTTGAGCCTCTGATGTGATATCGCGCAAAAACTGACCGAGTTTGTTTTCCCCAGGGGAGCAGCTTTGAACCAAGCGTGTTTGCTTACATCTTTTCTGAAATAGAGAGTACATCATGGTGGGTGGTCGTTTTTCTTTGAATAACTGAAATATTCTGACCGGGCATCTAAAAGGCTTCTCTTGATTTTGATACGCTTTTGGAATAAATGAACGAGTGTCGGATGATTCTCCAGTCCTTGGTTTAGTTCGCGGAATTTTAGGTATTTCCCTTCATCGTCTTGATTAACAGAAATGTCACCCCATTTCAGTTTTCAAGCCTCGTCTCTACCTCGTTAACCTATAATAAAATTTGAAAATGAAACACATTACGGGCCGCGATTCTTATTGCAAGTTTAACACGTAGGAAAACGTTTAAGAACTGTTTTATGGCTTAAAAAATCTTACAATTTTACATATAGTATATGTTTGAATATTTATGTTTGCTTGTTGTAAGTTGAAAAGCAATATAAAATATCTCACCCATTTGTTTCGTCAAAAATATCACAGAGTTCTCTTGAGCTTTGCTGGGCTGTCATCTGCGAGAACATCAGTCTTCAGAAGTTTGTTTTCTTCTTGATGGGAAAGCGGTCGAGAGTTGTTGTTCGATTTCCCATGCCTTGGCCTTTGAGCTCCTTTCGCTTAGCATTTAGGACACTTCGACTTGTTTCATATTCAGGACTTGCCAATATGCTGTATCTGTACCCTTCATCTTTTAGGTGTCGGTCAATGCTTCTGAAATAACAATGAGAACAAAATGTATTTTATCAGAATATTTTGTTTATAGCACACACATATGGAATGAAACTGCCTTATGTAATTTGCAATACAATTCTAGTTTTTTTGCTGTTGCGTTATTATGTTTATTCGATATGATTTAATGATTTGTTTCAATATCACAAAATAATATATACCTGTGAAATCCGGTAATTGTCCCTGGCTCATATGGGTTTCCATCCCTTTTCTGCAAGTCCATGATGGAATTTCCGATATAGCCATCAAGTGTGACGGGAGGATTTATCGACAGGCCTTCTTTTTTCGCCTTTTTGCGCAAGAAAAAACTTTAAAAAACCGCCTTATGTCCTCTTCAGTTTTCAATTTTGCATTTTCTGATCGCTGAATTTTTAAAAAATCAAGCATGTCTTGACAGGATTCATGGTCACAGTCCATTTGTTCGGGTGAAGCTGATTCATCGTTTTCAACAGTTTTGTGAATTACTTGTGGATTTTCTATATTTTTGTTTTAATTGTATCTGTTATTTCAATCTGACTGCACCAATTTTCTATCTCATCGGTGTGCTCTATTTGTTCCCATTCAGCACTTTCTTGGGAACTTATATTATTACTTTCATTACTCGAAGTTACGAGTTTTTATCGCGTATTTCCAAATTAGCTGTCATAATAAGATTTTTTTAAGTGACAGGTCTTTGTTTGTTTACAGAGATCGCAAAAGAGGTGTGTTTAGTCGAACGAATGAAACGATGTAACGTTTACCGTTAAAAAATCACAAAAAATAGTCCATTATTTTTCGTCTAATATATGCAATTTTATTAACATAAAATTTGTAAATATTATATTTACACTAATAACCAACTACAAGATTCCTGACGCATCTATTTCACATAAAATATTTATTATTGCATATAATAAACGGAATAAAACCCATATGGAAAGAAATGAATATGGTTATTGGCCCCTCAGGCTTGGGCATATAGTTTACCCATCCCTCGGGCCAATAATCATATTCATATTTTCCATATCGGTATTATTCCTATAGTGATAATGATATGGAAAAAATGATAATGGAAATCACAATACTTTTGATAAATTTTGCGTTGCCCAAATTTAAGTAGATTAAGTCAAAGAAACCATTCGGGCATAAGAGTTTCGTGAAAGTAAACATAACTCGGGTGCTTAACACCCTCGCGTTGATTAATTTTCACGAAACTCTTTCCCCGCATGGTTTCCATTGCAAACAAACAAATATATTTATATCTAAACAACATTAGAAGTAATAGAAGGGCACCTCAGGGCATTTTTTTGTAAAATCACACCAAAACAACATTACAAGTACTTATTTTAGAACGGCAAAATAATCATTTTTAAATATTAAATTTTACAAATAGGTGTTTGCTTCAAAGCCAGTAGAAATGTTCACACATAAAAACAGCTTGGAGCCGACAAAGAGCATACAAATAAGCATAACAATATAATTTAGCTAGTCTACAATCCCAAACCTGCTGAGAATTAGCCGGAACGTGTTTTAGGGATAACTAGTAAGGTGCTATCAATAATACGCTTTGTAGTACAAGGCCAATTTTACCTGTAGGATTATGGCAAAACATTGCGTTTAATTCAATATATTTTTTGTTTGTTTATTTCTTTACGGATTGGCAAGTGGCCAAAGGACGAAACGATAATGATAGTATTGACCTTAATAACTTCATTCATTTATATAACGTGGATCTATAATCATATTACATTTTGCAAAACATTTCAGCGAAACATGCCAAGTCTACTTTACACATTGCTGCACGGAGCCCTTCACTCAATATACAGTCTAAATAAATATAAACCATTCCTTATTCATACTTAAACTTAAAGATTGCAATAAATAGAGCATTATTTTTTATTTTTGGTTTGATAAAAATTTCTATCAACCGTTATTTTTTAACGTAAATGTGTTACCTTTAACCACACTGTCTATACCATTTGAACCATGCCACCAATTCATCAAATGGAATCAATCACTGAAATAATGTTAGTTTTTTGTCAAGAATTGTGGCAACGTACAACCGCCCTTTCCACCACGCTGCATCAATAGGGTATATGACGACATCACTCAGTGTGACGTACCGCCATTGCTTTCCTGATGTAAGTATTAACATGCGATGGTTTCCAAAATCAGCCACCGTCACTGCACCCTCTTTATCCGCCTGACAGATAAATGGTTTGCGCAATTCGCTGTTTATGGTGCTGTGCTCTACTTCTTCTGGAGAGCTGGATTGTGTGCTTATTCGAATCTCGGAACCATGAGATTGTTTCAACGTACCATGTGGCTCAAGGACATAGATTTTATTTTTAATAAAGCAGCTCAGCGCTATTTCTGTTTTATTTACGCAAATGCGATGCGGATACAAACTGCGTTCGTGCTCTTTGTCACTGCATGGCGTGCTGATGCTGCGTAGTAGTTGCCACGTGCGGCAGTTGTAAACGTGTATTTCGGGTGATAGTAACGCCGCTGCATAGAGCTGACCATATTGTATTGCCAGGTCATTGTAGGTTTCTTCTGCGATCGTCCGAATCAATTCACCTGAAACAATAGTTTATATGACTTTGTCATACAAATGCTTAGATTTCATTACTATTATAACCTGTTTATGTAGGATTCATTTGCTGATTACTAATATGATCGTTCATGTTGCAGGTTGGTACATAAGTTGTATATGTTGGCAAGTTTTATATACAGTAGTGTAATTGAATCCCAAAGAGTTCATGAATTATTTTGTTTTGTAACCTCTTGAATAAACTACATTGACAATAAACATTGAAAATGGATAATCATATTTTCGTCTAATATAAGTCGAACCATGATTAAAAATAAAAGTTCCGATAGAAAATTGAAAACACCATTTCTAAAACTATTACAATAGCCCAACCAACCCATAACACATTATTTAAAGCAGATAATCTCGACTTACCCGTCCTAGATGATTGATACAGGTGTTCCCTGCAAGCCACAGCAACAGTGTCATCGGAAAGCAACACAGCACTGCGCACAGATGGATGTATATCGTAAGCTGCGATGGTGCGTATTTGCTTAAGTTCCTCGTCATACACTGTAATGCCATCTTTTTGACAGCTCCATATCTCGTTGTCGATTAACTTGATTGAACCAGGCCTATCTGAGAGCTGCACCACTTTGACTTTTTTCAATTCATGTTGCATAATTTTATTGAAAGATACACCGTCATTTAGTTCTGAAATTAACGATAAATATTCATCAACATTTAATAAATATTACATCTCTAGTGTTTAGGAAAGTGCTTTTGTTCATAATAATTACACAATTAATAACACAATACATTTTTCAATACAATCGTTCATCGTTTACTGTAAATCAGTAATATACATTAGTATATTCATTATCATATACATCATTAGTATATATCAAATGCAAGTATCATATGTTTAAATATGTTTGATAATCTATTACTGCGACACAATACCTCAACACCATATGACAAAAATATCTTTAAAAGACTGCGTATCCATTCATAACATTGAAAACTACCAAATGCGTGGGCAATACCTTGAATAAATCTGAGTTGCGATTCGACATCTCCAATCTTGTTTCGGCTACTGCTTTCAAATGCAGTCATCTCAGATATGAGCGTTTTGAGCTTGGTATAAATACGGTCGTCGCTGTCATCGGCGGTCACTAAGTTCGGCAATGGTTGGTCTTTTTGAAACTTTTCTGCCATTTCACGCCCGAATATTTCTTCTTTGCATTTTTGTTTTGATTCAACTACAACATAAGTTTTACTATAAATGTATACATGTTTAAACATACATGTTTAAACTAATATTTTTTTTTATTTTACAGGCGTTATAATAAAAGAAATTGCTTATATTTTTATACCAAATAAATGAATCAAATGACTACTAGTTACTTTATGAAAAATAATCGTTACCACTTATTGGAAGTGTCGACTTATTTGTTGGCCCATAGTTATACACCACTGTGAATATCAATCCAAGACTAAAGATATCGACAGATGCTGTGTATTTAAGATTTTCTCTATTTAAAAAGAACTCTGGCGCCCAAAATGCGGGAGTGCCCGCTGTTGATCTATTGATCTGAGTGGTAAACGTAGGTTGACTTATAGTGTAGTCGTATATCTTGGCATATCCAAAATCTCCGAGTTTTACAACTGGAGTGTTATCGACCAATTTCATCAATATGTTTTCTGGTTTAATATCTCTATGAATGATGTCATGATGATGAAGATAAGCTACAGCAGAGGTAGTTTCACATATTATCCGCAGTTTCTCAGAAAATGGCGTTTCCGGATTTTTATCAAGATGATGATTCAACTCGCCTAAATCACAGAATTCCATAAAAAGCCAAACTTTGCTGCCATGTTCATAAAGGTCATACAATTTGACAATATTTGGATGTGAGCAGTTTCTCATCCTTGCACCTTCCTCCATTGCCATTGATTTGAGAACATCATTTTGACTCCACCGATTGGCCACTAGTATTCCCTTTGCAGCTATTGGTAAACCGGTTTCAATAACATGAGCTTGACAGACCGAACCAAAAGTCCCTTTTCCAATACTATCCTCTAGCCTGATCCGATAGCCACCAACGTCTATTTCACCGGGACCAGGTCCATGTTTCATTTTGTCCAGCTGGGGACTATGTACAGAGGGATTACTCCCCATATTCCCGTTTGTAATATACAGTCCAGAATATGATCGTTTTTCTGTCTACCATTTACCTGCTTACGATTGAGTTTATATGAAAATACGCTGTTGGATTTGGATTGAATCAATTAGATTTATATTTCGATATTTATAATGCTAACCGTACCGTTTTAATTGCATAAACATGTATTAGTATGTGCCTAATATCAAGGTCATACTTGAAAACCTTATGTATACACTATTAATTTGTTTCCGTATAATTTCACTCAACGAATATGGTAACCCAATGGATAAGAAAGACTAACTTTAAATACGTAAACGACCTGAGAGTAAAGTATTGATTTCGCATAGACCTCTAATATGATATCGTAATATTTGCACAGTGATCTTGCATGCCAGGTTAAGAGCTCTGAGGTTTGTTATTTGTTGTGTAATGTGTATGATTTAAGGAATTAAGATTAGAGAAAAAGTATGGCTCAATAGGGGTAATTGATGAATGCATAATTTGCATCACTGTTCAAATCATCAATTGCCATGCTTATTGCGACGCATAATATGAAAACAATATTAATACAAAACCTCGGCTAAGCCGATAGATATTATATTTTGTATGTTACATCCAAACAAACTGAATATATTAGATGAAGTATCCATGATTGATGGATTATATTATTTGTGGGTTTCTATTCTAGCGCACCAAATTGATATTAATATAATATATATAGATGCATATATTTTATTGATTTTAGAATCTTTAATCATGAGAAAACTTATAGGTTGCCTACATTAAGTGTTTCAATTAACCAAGTTAGTTTCAGCAAGAGAAAAAAAATGTTAGATTTAAAGTTCTTGAATACTTTACTGATTTATTACTGGAAACTATTTTTTTCAGAGAAGCTATTTATTTTCAATCATAATTGGCTTAATCTGCAACGTTTATGTTTGACAATTTATAGACATGTATAGTGTCAACTTTTTAACAATAATTTTGAGAAAATTAAATTAAATTTGATCATGTGGTAACTCACGAGAGTAAGGGGGTGCTTCTTTCTTGCTAATTGCGGATATCCACAAAAGAGCATAGAATTGTATAGTTAAGGGTTTCATTTTAAAATATTGGATAAATGTGTCAAACATATCAATGTCTTACTCCCTCATATTCTCTTTCCAATAAAATATGTGTTGCGTGCTCTTCAGATAGTACTTCAAATGATAGCATTTATAATTTATGCTATTTTATATTCTGATAATTTATACGTTTTATACTACAAATATGGATGGGTCTTTTCTCATTATTATACAATTTTATAATATCAACCCCCCACCCCCCCCCATTCATTTTGAAAATTGTTAAGTAACAGCCTTATAAACCTGGGCAATATTCCGCGTACATAGAAAAGTGCCATAGCAACTCCTCTACC
>LQRL01154535.1:16189-33228 GCA_001703475.1 Hydroides elegans
AATAAAAGCCAAAAGCTACGAAAAGGGCCTAAGCCCAATATCACTGACTCCAGTGATAAGCAAAAACTATTTCATTTACAGTTGGTTTTTAGAGGAATTCAAGGACAAACTAGATTTCAATCAGTTTGATGCCCCAAAGGGGAGTTCCACTATAAATGTCCTAGTCACAATGCTCAACGACTGGAATAAACTACACCTATGACTCTACCTACGGCAGCTTTGTCCACAAACAGCTGGTCGTCTCAACAAAAGCCTTCGTGAGAAAGCTAATTGCATTGGATATATCACCAGCCCTGATTTCATGGAAATATAGCTTTCTTAAGTATATACACGTCTATACACGAGCCTGTGTATTTCCAAATAAAGGAAATTTAAAGGATACAAGTAACACAATTATTTTTATGATTATTACGTGTTCTATTATTTTGAATTCATGTTTTGCAAAGTGCCACGTGATAACAGGTCAATGTTATATGCGCGTACTCAAATAAGACTTAATGTGATCTAATATGTTAAATTGTTTAAGTTTTTGAAAATGTATGACAAATTTATTGAATAGGCTTTTTCTAAAGCGTAGAGAAATCGACTCCCTTTTCTGTGGATATTCAAAAACGTTGGCTAATTATCAACTGTGCTCCTACTCCATTCTAATCTTAAATAATAAGTAAATTTTCATTTATTCAACATTGGACCGATGTCTTTTTGAATAGGCTGTTCTTCGAACGTGGCGAAGTTGTATCCCTTTTCTTTTGTCACGCGCATGGCTTGACTGTGAGTCATCCTCCAGAATCAGCAGGGCATTTGCAATGTCATCTGGGCTAAATCACATATATACAAACATATAGATTTTTGTCATTTTCGGATATTGTGGCATAATTTGAGAAAGTCTGCAAAACACTTATCATATTTCTTAGTTCTTAACCTAGGAAAATGAATTATCAATAATAATAGTTCGCCTATATATTTCATAATTTATAGGAGACGAACGGGTGGGACCTACCGCTTGTGCCCGAATTAATAAGGTGCAGATCCGTGCATGATCCCTACCTAAAAGTGTTGTCAGCCTGATACTTCATCTCCAGATGTTCCTTAGCGTGCAACATCCGATCCTCGCGGAATTGCTCAAAAAAGGGAGTCGGGCCAATTGCGTTCAGACGGATGCCGTGTGTGGAGAAAGTCTTCGGATTCTTTTTCATTGGAGTATAATACGTATCGTATATAGGCAGTTTATATAATGTATTCTAAAAATGATTTTGTTTAAAAGTGAGCCTACTTATATAACCACCTTGTGATTGATAAGACAAGTGAATGCATGGCTTGACTTACAAAATGTTGTAATCTTAAACTAGGTTTTCAGAAATTGAATCATGAACATCGAAAAATTCGTCATCGCAAATGTCGTCATGTTGCTGTTATATATAATATACATTAAAATAAACTCTTAAATTATCAATATGCTGCATGTATGCTTAGCACCCACGACCTTAGATAAGCAATGACCGCATGTTTTGAAGCAGAGTAGACGGGACCCCCAAATATCTGGACGAAGTCCTGTAGCAAAGGATAGAAAATAAATTGATTTCAAAACAAATAGAATTCATATATAACCATTCCCACATTGGTTCTTTGAGAAAACGAGCTCTCCAAAATTACCTAGTTGTGCATAGCAAATTAGAACTTTACCTGAAATTGATGACATCACGACATATGCGCCCCTTGGCCGCCATTTTCTTTTCCAATGCGATCACGAGTCATGTTAAAACATCTTATATTTCCTCCCTGAAAATTGAACAAAACGTTAAAGATCATATTGTCCCAGGTAAGCACTAAATAAAAGTGTTTTATTTGTGCATCTATTGCGTGATATATATCATTTCCGCAATCATAATGGACGATATGATATTGAAGCGTAGATCCAGGAAAGATTGAACCAGGGGCGCAAACGGTATACAATTAATGCGTGGAAGCGCGGGGGATTTGGTGCTTAAATTCGTTTTAGATATAACATATATAAGAGTTAAGAGCGTTTGATATGAACCACAAATATTTAAGATGTTCCTATGTGATTCTTATTAAAGTAAAATTCATAGCATTTGGTACACTTTAGAGGCTTATATCTCAACTCCTGGGCCCATATGCATGAACAATCTTACATGTCTGAGTACATTTACATTCTAGGTTCGACATCGATATCTTGGTTATTACTTCGAATTTCTGATTGAAATACTCTGACAGATTCCGTGTGATGGGAATTTCTTGCGATCCGTTTTGTGGGCGCATAATAATCATAAAGGCAATGGAAATGTTGTTTCGTCATTGTTACATAGGTTATACTTTTAAATCAACTCGTAGAATTATATGAAATGCGCTCTTCTTACTTACCGCTCATTACCTGAGATAGGCGATAACAGCATGTTTTGAAGCAGAGTAAACGGGACCCAAATCTCCGGACAAAGCCCTAGACCATAGGATAGAAAAAAAATCAAGTATTGATTTCAAAATAGAATTAGTATTAACATTTCAACATGGACTCTTTGAGATAATGAGCTTTTGCATAATTACCTACAGAGTTGAACGTTACCTGAGATTGATGGCGTCACGACATATGCGTCGCCTTGGTCGCCATTTTCTTTTCCAATGCGATCACGTTAAAACATCTGATATTTCCTCCCTGCAAATTGATGGAAACGTAATAAATCATATTGTCATTAACATCCATGATTGACTTTCAATCTATTTTGATGGATATTAATTTCGACCCACACCCCAGATAGACTATCTTTGATACTAACCGATAAGCAACTTTTAACCATGCAGTAAGCGTGCCCCTACTTAATTCACGGTTCGTTTTTTTATTGTATGCATTTTGCAGGTGGGATAATGCAGCCCAATATCGAGAGAATATTGAACCGGGGATTCTAAAGATATAAAAAGGTATAAAATATCACTACGCATGTTTGTTTATCGCATTTTACATCTAAATCACAGCAGTCGGCAAGTATAAATGGACGTTTCTGCTCAGTCAAAGAAGGACCGTAGTTTATACTGCGACAGCGATTATTTGCTACTTGGGTATCTCAAATACCCTTGTGTGTAGCTTAATTATTTTCAGCATGCTCTCAGTCTATGTTTGCACCTCTAGCAGTAACCATCAATTTTTGTTCACTAAAATTTTTACACCCGCCTCCGTCCCATCTCCTCCTTTATTATTATTTTGTGTATACAGATTATATGTTTCTCTTAATTGCAAGTTGTTGTTTGTTGCACTCTCTGTTGCTTTTTGTCGTTTCTAAATTTGTTTCACTGTCTGTGTTGGCGGTTTCGTGTTTTTCTAGCCTCCACAGACTCTTTTACATGTATAATGAGTAATAAGTATGTGTCAATTCATAATTATGTTTTAAGTAATTATTTATACATGTGTATATGTACTATTTGTATATTGGTTTTCAATAATAATTATACGTATATGTTTTATAATATAAGCAAATAGGTTAACATACATTAATATCAAATAAAATATAAGCCACTTATCCATGTTTGTTTATCGTATTTTACATCTAAAACACAGCAGTCGGCAAGTATAAAAAAGGTATAAAACATCAGTACGTAAAGGGACGTTTATTTATTTTGGAGCATGATATATAAGCTAACTGCAAAAAGAGAAGATGTTTACGTACAAATCTGATATAATTTAACTTGGACCCTAATGAAATGTAACAATAAAAGTCGCATAACAAATCTAACAATGAGAATATTAAGAATGTACTCATTCAACATATTTGACTTATCAGATTAATATCCAGACATTTTTGCCAATCAAACTCATTTATTATTCCTCAATTATTTACTATAATGCTTATAGGTCCACACTTCTTAATCGTTTGGTCAGATGCTTCTGAAAAAAATGTAAAATATTTCACATATTTTAACTAGAAAATACGCAAAATGTAGCTGAAGATATGGTGTCTTTGCAAATGAATAAACTTGATAGACTCGCATTCAGGAGGTCTTAAACCAAGATTGTGTTCAAGTGAAACAAGTACCTGTCTAACGATTCCATATAAAAGCAGATTGAGAATTTATTTTCATAAAGTTTTTATATTCGTATCAATAATTTCAAATCAGGCAAAGCGATAAAATAAATAATTGCAATATGTCCATATTCTACCTACAATCAATGATATCTTCTTTGCATACGTCACAAACTTCAAATAAGACCTTTTCATAATACTTTTCATTATATTCCGCAATTCATCCCGTGCCCATCTTCCCTCATCGTCTAAAATATTGGTCATGCACACCTGCGATAAATGTATTTATGTAATGAATGTTTAGTCAGCTTTGTCAATGATGTGTTGCAGCAACTTTTCATGAATTTTTAATTCAATAAAAATAGAGAATACGAAACCTTAGCAAAATGTGATAAAACATGTCGGAAATATAATCGTCGCCTTTCTTAGCATTATCACGAAATATCATTCAATGTAATTGTGTTTATTTTATGTTTATCGAAATTAATCATTTCATTAATGGATTAAACAAGTAAACACATCAAAGTAAAATTACACTGTATTCGTACATCTTATAACCCTTACTAATTTGATGCAAGACCTTTTTTCTATGTTTCTTTGTTAGCTAAAACTGTTTTTTTTTGTAATCTGCAGTACAGAAACCGTGCGCAGTATAAATTATGCAAATGAGGAGAGGTAAATAAGCGTGACTCATTTTGAGCCAATCCTGCAGTACAGTTCCTGCATATTTGCTCCACACACGTATTCAAACCAAAACGTCATAAAAAGAAATTATCATGAGTAACACTTCGCAATTTTTTATACAGTTCGAATCTTAATGTATTTATGTACTACTTTTTGATGCAAGACTTTTTTTATAAGTTTCTTTGTTAGCTGAACCTGTTTTGTAATCTGCAGTACATAAACGGTGCGCAGTATAAATTGTGCAAATGAGGAGAGGTAAATAAGCGTGACTCATTTTAAGCAAATCCTGCAGTACAGTTCCTGCATATTTGCTCCACACAAGTATTCAAACAAAACGTCATAAAAAATAATTATCATGAGTAATTCTTCGCAATTTTTATACAGTTCGAATCTTAATGTATTTATGCACTACTTTTAATTGATATAATAGCGATGAAACACTCCGTGTATCTTTTGTTTGTCAATTAGATGTACTGTTTTCGGAACATGTTATATTTTCTATCTAAGATTGAGATTACGCATGGTTAAAAGCCATTGACCTCATTAATATATCATTATGCATGTAGTTATGAAGGCGCGAAAAATGTAGGTAAAATGATCAGAGATATTCCTTACATGAAAAGAGGTAGTTTAGAAAAAATATCCTCTAAAAAGACACAAAAAATCATGAAAAAAATATTTCGACCAATTGTATAAATATAAATTTCACCATTTTGTTCAAAAAATTTGCTATGTTGATCTGATATTGTCGTTGTACAGTCAAAACCACCCCTGAGTAGACAGCTGACACGAACAACCGAATAAACGAACACGAATAACCGAATAAACGAACACGAAAAAAAAACGAAACATTTGCTACGCATAAACGACCGAACAACCGAACAAACGAACAACCGAACAACCGAATAAACTATATGAAGGGTATGAATAGGAAAGCATGCGGTCATTAATCATTTTTCAATCCAATCCCGCTTGTGATATTATGTATATAATGTATTCCAAATCACAGCAATAATGAATTCAATATGTCCTTTTTCAAAATTCAAAACTCACCACATGTAGGCATGGCAGAAACCACACGTTTAATATGATATCAAACCCCCAATATATTGGCTAAATAGAAAGACTGAACTAAGTTAAAAATATTTCTGTCTACTACATTTCAATAATATGAACTGACACGTTGGCAATTAATTGGAGATTAGATATCATATAATCAATTTGAATCAGGTATCGTAGCCTGTTGAAATAATGACACTGTTTATGAGCTTAACAGTGTACACATAGGTTTTAGGAGGTTGGGGGGGGGGGTCACTTTACTATGCAGACATCATCATGTAAATTGTAATAGGTGTTGACCGAGATGAAAATCTTGCGCAAGAATATTAGTATCTTAATCGCGAATATGTTATCAATAAATTACTGAACATATTTTTATACGAATAACCAAATAAACGAACAACCGAATAAACGAACAACCGAATAAACGAACAACCGAACAACCGAACAACCGATAAACGAATAAACGAAAAAATCGTTACGCATAACCGCAAATTTTGACTCGAAAGATTTTGCCTACGATAGTCTATTCGGAGTGGTTTTTACTGTAATAGACTGTTTTCATCTTGTTGAATTTTTAATTTTAGGTGTGTTTTCATTGGCAAAGACAATGTTCTGCATTGAAGCAGGAATATGATTTTTATAACATCGGCAATGGTTAACAATTAGGGTACTTTCTCACGTTATAACATATGTGATTTGAGTAAAAGCTGTAAAATCTATAACAAGATTATTAGCGTCTAGATCTCGGACTGAACATTATCCAACAATTTAAAATCCCTGGCCGTGAAAATAGTTTGAATGAAAGTTAATTTAAAAATAAATGATTACACCAATCAGGTTATACATGTATGTCGTTAAAATTCGTTAAAATTTTTGATGTACAAAACTCATCACTATTTATTGTATTCTGTCTTTCACAAGTTGGTGTAAAAAGCAAATAGTATAAAATGTAAATTGGAATATACATATATACTTACATTTATATCCAGAAATGAAGGCAAAAAACAGTCCATTTTTGTCAATAATAACTTTTTTTCTTATGACTCTATGAAATGTCCCGAAATCCAATTTAGAACAATGCCTCAAAAGTCTCGAATTTTCCCCTCGTTATGAATTCATGATGATTGTATTCTAACCATCTAAATCTTAAAAACAAATGAATAATCGAGGAGTCATCTTTGAATTTGCCATAACAATTGTGTTTGTATAATAATGTACACGGCTGATTCTACAATGATTGACAATAGCAAAACATTGCGTGTTTTAAATTAATATAGCTTTAAAATATAAAGAAGTCTTTTAAAAAGCCTAAAAATATGCCTTTTACAACGTTATGTAAATATTCAAACCTTCATTGCTTTACAAACAAGCAAAAATAATTATTAATACACATCATTATTCGAAAAGACGTAACGGAAGGGCACCTCACAACACATTAAAAAATAAAAATATGTAAAATCACGCCAAAGCAATTTAAAAGTTCTAATTTAAGAACGGCAGGATAATCATTTTGGAAAGTTCAATTTTGGCATGAAAAGGTGTACATTTTCTAACCCTGCTGGTCCTACAGGTTCTAGCTAGCTTGTAGACGACAATGAACTTCTTAATCTTGAATAAATTGCTAATCATTTTCAATAAAGAACAGCATACACGAGCATTTAATTCCAATTAACGTATTCTAAATATTTATTTTCTTTAATATTTACTAAAATAAAGAAAGTATGGTATATGTGTTCCAAACATTCACAGGCTAGAATATATTTTCTAAAAAAAATTCAAGCCAAAACAGATTTGGTTGGGAACATATTTTTTGAGGAATAACTAGTTATGTGCTCTATACGTTATATACAATGTACAAGGCCGATTCAACATATTGGATTATGACACAACATCGTGAGTTGAATGAATGATATATCTTTGATAGCAAGACAGACAAAAAAACATAAAAAATCAGAAACATGCCATTCAATCTAAAAAAATACAAACACCATTATCGATGAGACATTAAAATTTTATATGAATTCATGTACTTGAATGAATATTAAAACAATAAATGTTCATAGTCTTGTGTTTTTCTATTTGCATATATCTATCAGCCGGTGATATTTGATATACAGTCTGAATAAATATATATCCGTGCTAATTAAACTCAAACTTGAAATAACAATAAATTGAGCATTTCTTTCTTTTTAACGTCCATTTTTTTAACTTTTACCACACAATCTATACCATTTATAACAAGTCACCAATTCATCAAATGGAATCAATCACTGAAATACTGTTAGTTTGTTGTCATCATGTGTGGAAACGTACAGCCGCCCTTTCCACCACACTGCATCGATTGGCTTCAACACGTCATCACTCAGTGTGACGCACCGCCACTGCTTTTCTAATGTCAGTATAAGTATGCGCCTGTTCCATGCATCAGCCACCAACACGGCACCCTCTTTATCTACCTGGCATATAAATGGTCCTCGCAATTTGCTGTTTTTGTTACTGTGCTCTAGTTCATCTTCAGAGCTTGATTGAGTGATAATTTGAATAGTTGAACCATGTGGTTGTTTCAAGATACCATGCGGGTCAAGGACGTAGATTTTATTTTGCCAATAGCAGCTCAGTGTTATTTCTCTTTTATTTACGCAAATGCGATGGATATACAAACCACACGTGTGTTCTTTGTTGCTGCATGGTGTGCTGATGCTGCGTAGTCGTTGCCACGTGCGGCAGTTGTAAACGTGTATTGTGGGTGACAGAAAAGCCGCCGCAAAGAGCTGATTATTATGTATTGCCACGTCAAGATAGGTTTCTTCTGCGATCGTCCGAATCAATTCACCTGAAACAATAATTGATATGACTTTGTCATACCAATGCTTCATGTTGCAGGTTGGTACATAAGTTGTATATATTGGCAAGTTTTATATACAGTAGTGTAATTGAATCCCAAGGAGTTAATGAATTATTTTGTTTTGTAACCTCTTAAATATACAACATTAACAATAAACATTGAAAAATGGAAATTCATATTTTCGTCTAATATAAGTCGAACCATGATTAAAAATAAAAGTTCCGATAAAAAATTGAAAACATCATTTCTAAAACTGTAACAATACCCTAACCAACCCATAACACATTATTTAAAGCAGATAATCTCGACTTGCCTGTCTTAGACGACTGATAAAGGTGTTTCTCGCAAGCCACAGCCACAGTGTCATCGGAAAGCAACACAACACTGAGCACATATGGATATGTACCGTGACCTGTGATGGTGCGTAATTGCTGAAGTTCTTCGTCATACACTGTAATGCCATCAAATTGACAGCTCCATAACTCGTTGCCAATTATTTTTACTGAACGAGGACGGTCTGAGAGTTGCACTTCTCTCATTTTTTCCAATTTATTTTGCATAATTTTATCGAAAGAAACATCGTCATTTAGTTGTTCTGAAATAAATTAGAATGATAAACCAAGATTTAAGAAATGTTTTAACTCTTGTGTTGTGGTTAGTGTTTCTGTTGGAAATAATTGCACAATAAATAAAACTTCACATTTCTTTATACAATCGTACCCCATATATTGTATATAAGTTACAAACGTATATAAATTAGTAATATACCATTGCTGCAAGACAAAACCATCTGAATATAATATCTTTAAGAGACTATATATTTGCCCAATACATTACAATTTACTAAAAACGTGGACATACCTTGAAGGCATTTGAGTTGTGATTCCACATCATCAATTCTATTTCGAATATTGCCTTCCAATGCAGTCATCTGAGATATGAGCGTCTTGAGCCTGATGATAATGTGGTCGTCGTTGTCATCAGCGGTTACTAAGCTCGGCAATGGTTGGTCTTTTTGGAAATTGTCTGCCATTTCACGCCCGAATATTTCTTCTTTGCATTTTTGTTTTGATTCAACTACAACATAAGTTTAACAATAAATGTAGTAGACTATACACGCATGTTTAAACTAACATCTGTCTATTTTACAGGCGTTATAATAGAAGAAATAGCTTATATTTTTATACCAAATAAATGAATCAAATGACTACTAGTTACTTTATGAAAATAATCGTTACCACTTATTGGAAATGTAGACTTATTTGTTGGCCAATAGTTATACACCACTGTAAAGATCAGCCCAAGACTGAATATATCGACAGATGCAGTGTATTTAAGATTTTCTCTATTTAAAAAGAACTCTGGCGCCCAAAATGCGGGAGTACCCGCTGTTGATCTATTGATTTGAGTGGAAAGTTGGTTGACTTATAGTGTATTCGTATATTTTGGCATATCCAAAATCTCCAAGTTTAACAACTGGTATGTCATCGACCATTTTTATCAATATGTTTTCTGGTTTCATATCTCTGTGAATAATGTCACGGTGATGAAGATAGGCTACAGCAGAGGTAGTTTCACTCATTATCCGCAGTTTCTCAGAAAAAGGCATTTCCGGATTTTTATCAATATGGCGGTTCAAATCGCCCAAATCACATAATTCCATAAAAAAGCCAAACTTTGTTTCCATGTTCATAATGATCATACAATTTGACAATATTGGGATGTGAGCATGCTTTCATCCTTGCACCTTCTTCCATTGCCATTGATTTGAGATCATCGTTCTGACTCCACCGATCGGCAACTAGTATTCCCTTTGCAGCTATTGGTAAACCGGTTTCAATCACATGAGCTTGACACACAGACCCAAAGGTCCCTTTTCCTATACTATCCTCTAGCTTGATCCGATAGACGCCTACATCTATTTCACCCGGACCCGGTCCATGTATTTCTGTCTTTGATTCGGAGACCTCAGACTTAACCACTATTGAATTTGAACGATGCACAGAAGGTTTGCTCCCCATTTCTTAAGTTTTAGATTGTAACCTCTTTGTTTTTTGCGTTTGTTACTTATCTCACATGTTATTTTTGCTTTTAACATATATGTTAAATATAATTCTATTTGAATAAGTTAGATTTATTTACTTGCTGATGGTAGTCTAATGTATTACTAACGTAAACCTAATAATAAGATAAATGATATAGAGCATTGCACGATCTCGTCAAAGCCTCATTTATACATTATCCTTTTATTTCGGTATCATTTCACCCATTGAATAAAGTTGGTCTCAAGGATAATACAATTATTTGAAAAGTAGCAGATTTGTTAGGTAAGTATTAAATACGCATTGAGTCTTATTATGCTATCCAAGACATATCCTTTGAATGTTTGATTGTGGAAATGCATAGAGCGGAATAATTTGATTCGGTAATGCTAGACAGAAAAGGTTTCAGCCTAACTGTCAAGGAATTTTCTTGAGTGGCAATTTTGCATACTATGTTGTGCATACTCTGTGAAATATTTATGAAATATCAGCAACGCTTATGGCTGTTATGTGTATTTGGCAACTGCTCAATCATCAGAAATATACCTTTGCTTATAAGTGTATGTGTAGTTTTGAAAAAAAAAGCGGTATGAAGATAAGGATTTCTATATGTTTATTGCTGCATCGACGCCGGAGGCTGGGAGCATCCGATTCGACCACATCATGCAATGAACATCTACCGATCCTAGAACTGACTATTGTTACCCCTTAATACTTGAAAACACGTTCGAAATTCTGTTTCATGTAATGTCAAATCTGAGGAATAATGCAATTTATTCATATCTTCATAGAAATCATGATGACATAAGTATTTATAATTTATAACAATCATATATGAGATAATCATCAATGTGCAATCGATGATTCAAACATTCACCCATGATAAAATTACTATAATACGCAAATTTGTTTTACTTTCAAACATTTGTTACCATGCATCTAGGTAAATTTATTATCGGAAAACCAAGCTAGGCTGCATTACACTTTATATTTCACACTTGCGCCATCACTATGATTTTTTGAATCAATACACCTTAACTACAATAAGATATTTTTTATTTGACCAATTACTTTTATGTGACAACTGACTTTACTTATTTCATATTTCTATGGTTATTATTCTCGTTAATACTTTAATGACTACTAAATGACTTAAATGAATACTTAAATTGTATAATGATAAAAGAATACAATCAATCAAGACCCTCCTCGTCTCTGTAAAACTTTATATTATTTACGATGGAAAAACTTATATATTAATGAAATAATTTAGAAGTGTACTATCAATCAATAAACAATTATGATAATGTTTCATTTCTGGACAAAACGTAAATTACCTGACGGGGTCGTACGAATTGAAGTCGCCATTATCAACGCATGGTACTCGAATCATGGAGTATTATTTTAACTGCATGTCCTTTATATTAATACTATTCATTTGACAAACCATTACTATTATATTTCATACAATTAATGGCATAAACTGTATTTCTGTTTAACTCAAGTTATGTGGTGTTTTGGTCATTAGAATAGCTCCTTATTTTGCTACGCCACAATCAATTATGTAGCGTAATGTAATCTCACATAACTTGTGGTCGAAATAACAGGTGTATTTGTCTTATTGCTCTTTAAAAGAATGTCTTAAATTATCTTGCTATTTATTCGTTTCTTGACAAAATTATATAACAATTGTTTTTATTATATTTAGTTAATTTCTATAATTTCAGCAGGCTATTTAATTTATGAATTAACTAGAGGGATATGTGTATATTGACATGTTTTTATTCCAGGCGAGGTTTCTTAAAGAAGACTATTATGTATAATTACTCATGCTTGATGGTATGGATAGTCTATGCACTATATAACACCCGTTATTTCATGCATGCGCTTATCCTAAAGAGCAAAGCATAAGAAGGGCTTTTACACTGCTTTTTGACGCAATAATCACGTCATATTTATATCGACAATGTCAGCCTTCTCAGCTCACACTCTATTACTTGTGTTTTTTTTATTGACGAGTGTTAATCGCGCGTGGGCTATTAAAGGCAGCCAATAAGATACATAATAAGGTTCAAGTGTCATCATAGGTAATTAGAGCAAACATTTAATAAATTTAAGCTTGAAAAGGATGTCTTGGGATTCGAAGTTGCTTCAATCTTAATAATTGCATTTACTATGTGTATTATCGACCTTATCAACTTTTTATAATTTGATCGAACATTTCTTAACTTTAACCAGCCGAAAGTAGCTTTATGTTAATATGTTGAATTATGGTGCCCATTTAAACAAAATCGGACCAACAATAGACATTAAACTCAGTATTTGAAACAGTATTATCGTGTTTTTAAACTTTGAAGTGATTAATAGTAATCTTTTAGGGGCTTGAAAATATATATCTTTACATATTATAGGTACATCAATTAGGCATAAATTTAAACATATTTTACTGTTTTATTTGTTCATATTTATGAGTGTTTATCTCATGAACACAAGGGGGTTCATCCACTAAGAGACCTTGGTATTTGAGACACATTAGGTACCTTTTAGAGAATGACCTAATAACTACATTTACCTCAAACATTTGATAGGGTATTCAAATGAACTTGACAAAACTTATTCAAAAAAAAATCTTTATAATACTCAATGAAATAATTCTTTCTTGAAAATGATTGTTAGAAATGATACTCTGTGCTTAAGTATACACCTTCACTAGAGCCTTGTTGCGGCTTTCATCTAAAACGACGCAGGCACGGGAAAAAGACATTCGCGCGAGCGAGAGCCGAAGACGCGAGTTCAATTATAAATGTGTTTGAAAAGAAAAGTTATATATCAGTGTGAATTCAATTTAAGTTGTCATTCGTGCTAGTTCTTATAATTATATCGATTAATTAAATTGGTGGTAGGAGGTGGCGATTACGAGAATGGGGGGGGATTGGTTGGAGAGGTAAGGGCGCGTACGAACATGCTTGTAATGGCTGTTCCGTTGAACCAAATTAAGCAATTTTTCATTATTATTCAAAAGAATAATAATATCATTACTCAATAATACAAAAGTTTACGAGGTTACCTGAATCTAATAAGTCTTGCAGCAGTTTGTTTAGCCCAATGCTCGCTAACCGTGGAACCAATATTGGTCATAAATTCAATATAAGCTAGAAACTGAGATTCGCACTCAAGCTCCAGTTTGGGTTCGGGCCCCATCTTTTTTGTGTTTGGTTTGTTGTGAAGGTAGCGCGCCAAAGTTGATCTCGGTACCCTGTTCTTATTTCCGGCTTCTCGGAGAGATGTTTCCTCTCGTTTATAAGAAATAGCGTTTTCATTATCCTCTGATGTCCATTTTTTGTTTTTTCCCGACATGTTTGTCTGATATAAGCTTAGAACGTTACCATATAATGAATGATTCATTACACTTAACAAAACATAAACATATTCTTATCGTAAATTTCAAAGGGATTGTTTTAGTAAGATGTAAATAATATTGATAGTCTACTAGAGTGCTTGTCTACTATCAAGGAACACAGTAGAGTCTTGGCATATAGCACAGATTGAGAATGGTATCATTATTCACACCCTCACACATTTTTTTCGTTTGGCCTTAAATTTGAACACACAGGATATTTTGAAATGTTTTGTAAATAACAATTTTTAAGGAAATTCAATAGTCTTTCTTAAAACATTTTATCGGACAAAATTTTTAATATGTCAGAGACAATCATGGATATTTTACAATGAAATTTATAACATTTATAAGGTATATTTAATGAAATTAAATTAAACGGAAGTGAAAAATTCGAACAATAAAACACATTGCTACCATATACTCTATTGTTTATTGATTAGAACTTGGCAGTATTTGATTTGTGTACTTAGTGCATTAACCCTAATGAGGAATGCCGTTGAAATATAATAAGGCCAAGCTTAGTTAATTCAAAGTTTCACAATTATACGATATTGAAATAGTAGTGATAAAAGGAGAGTTCTATACCGAAATAACAAAATAAGAACTGAACATTACGGATATGCAATGAAGCTAAATGTATTGAAATTTAATAAAATGAATTAACTGTTTATAAGCAATAGATCGTGGTTCTAAAGCTAATTATTAGTTAGTATGTCACTTGAAAATGATATAAAACGAAAACGAGTTTCATTCAGTAGCACTAGTTCAAGCGAAATCAGTGGTACACCATTAAGGAAAAGAGCCCTAAGGGATTATTTCACACCTGACAATGTGGAATCGCAAGATAATATGCTAGTTGAGGAAAATGATCAAATTAATTTGAATTCGGATAATTTGGTCAGTTGAGTGATAGACAACGCCTACTTAAGCTAGTGGGTGATATGAATGAGCTCAAACAAAATACTAAATATATTGCCGCTGACATTGAAGATTTGAAATCGAAAAATCAATCACTCGAAAGCACTGTAGAGAGTCAACAGTGTGAAATTCAGATGCTAAAAATGAGCTAGAAAAGGTCAAACTGGCTCAACTCAATGATCCAGCACGATCTATGCGATCAAACTTGATATCTGAAAATCTGAACATCGAAAAAGGGGAAGATATCGAGGCCTCCCTCAGAACAATGCTAACAACAGAACTAGAAATAACGGATACAAGCCAGATCATCATCGAAAGAGTTCATTTCCTGTATCAGCCTTCGGACAGAAACAGAAATCCACCAATAGTAGCCAAGCTTTTGTGCTTCAAAGACAAAGAAAGGATATGGAAATCAAAATCGAAATTGAAAGACAATAAATCCAAAGTGTTTATACGTGAGCAGTTTCCAATGGAAATAGAAAACAATCGACGTCAAATTATGCCTGTGTTCTTTGAGGCAAAGAGGTTTGATAACACAACCTACATGGTCAAAGATGAAATAAGGTTTAGATTAGGGGTATACACTGTGCAAACAATTGACAAGCTGCTAGCCCAACTGCCGGACCGTGGTCTGAGAGTCGGAATGAGGATGCAGAACATTGTATGTGCTTTTCTTGGGAAGTACTGCCCTTTGTCCAACTTTTATCGATGCACGTTCGATATGGAAGGAAAGAGATTCTCTTGTGTTGAACAAGGGTATCAAGCAGCAAAAGCGGAATACTGTGGCAGAGCCGACCTAGCTGAGAGTGTCATGACCACTGAGGACCCTCGTATGATGAAGCGTTATGGTGACGAGATCAGGGTCAGGGACTGGATTACATCAGGGACAGCGAAAGAAACCATGTGCTGCCCTCTACGCGCAAAGTTCGATCAATGCGAACTACCGCAAGAGGCTCTGAAAGCAACAGGTAACATGACACTAGTTGAAGCCAATGCACATGACACGTACTGGGGGGCAGGAATGTCCAAAGGCAACATCAGCATTGGCAACCCTCAATACTACAAAGGACAAAACATGCTAGGTCAGTTGATGTTAAAGATCAGAAATGAAAAGGTATAAAGTATAGAGTATTTCTGTGTGAGACAAGTGTTAATGAGCTTACATCTGATAAAAGTTAATTTGCGCAAGCAGTTGCACCTTGAACAAAACCAGAATGTAAAACCTAAACAAAAATATTGAGCAAAGTCTATTTTAGTTTAGAATAATTATATAAAGCATTACATAAAAACTGCTTGCGTAAACAAATGTTTAGAGTTTGTTATAACATTTTGTTTAACTTTTGAATTATTTCATGAGAGTACATATTCAATTATATAAGAAGTTAATATGTTCTTGAATATTATATAATACTTTGCACAGGGATATATCGAATATTCAAATAATACTCTTGCCGTTAGTAAATATGGGCGTGAAATATTTAAATAATATACTTGCCTGCTTAATCTCAAACAACTATCGTTAGTTACTAATTGCGAAACTGTATCCAATGCCTGACCCTGTGTTTAATAATCTTATTAACGTAAATATATATATATATATGTATTTTGTGTTGGTTATATTATATCTGAGAAATTATAATATTAAGTTAACATGAAAGAGACAAACGTAAATGCTCATAAAATAGAACCTGGAAATTGCAAAGAAGTGATTGCCTAAGTGGTTTCATGCGGCTCTTGCTATGTCCTGGCTACTGAGGTATCACATTTGCTCTTTTCCAAGATGAAGTTTAATTGATCTACACCAAATTACTATGATATCATCTTTTTTATTTAATACTTTGTTACAAAAAACAATGTGGGCAAAATTATTGTAGATGATGCTTTGCATGAGATGGTGTTTCAGCAGGTTCATGTGAATATACCAAGTCCTATGGAAAATGGTTAAATTTTGCTCATCGAATGCGAGAGGTCTTAGAAACAATCGTAAGCGAAGAGAGATATTTTCGTTCTTAAAACGAAAAGACTGCGATGTTATATTTATACAAGAAAGTCATTCA
>LQRL01154541.1:0-11026 GCA_001703475.1 Hydroides elegans
CTAGTTGAGTAGCTTTTATGAGGGCTTGGTTTTTTACGGTTAATAGGGTTGTTGGCTTGCTATAATGGAAAAGATCTATATAAGTCAGGAACGTATAGATTATAAATTTAAGAGCAAGTTGTGGAGAAGGGGAGGGGGGTTATGGATGGGTCTCAACATCCTCATGACATGCGCTAACGGAGTGAAGCTGGGAGAAATGGTATCCCCCTTTAGCATCATCAGAGTTGGGCTATTGGCCCTTGAAAATGTGTGTTTATAGTCAGGATTGTACACTATTGTATTTATATCTGTAAAAAGAAAAGAAAGTCGGTTAAAAAATATAAAGATTGAGTCGGAGGGGTAGGAGCAGGGTATTAGTCGGACAGGCTACTCAGTCATTTGAAGGCAACCTCACAAATTAATAACGCATATCTTTAAATAATTCTAATGATCTGACAATTGTTATGTATTCAAGTACAGTGTGTAATTTAATCTTTGTATCTCGCTTCAGCAATTATATGTGTATTCCTGTGTTATATTCATATATTGGCTCAAATACATTTCGTTAACTAAATGTGCAATAAGATTTCACTTATTTTTTCTATCAGCTTAAATATGAATCTAGTTTTGGACCATTCTTGATGACGTAATGATTTGAAGCAAGCATGAATTATAATTATGGTTCGTTGTAACTGTTATTATTCCCGGGCATTTGCTTTTATACTCTAAGAAATTATAAATAAATAAATTCGTTCTAACTTTTAAATGGACATTTTATATTCTCTTATTTGAAAATATTGTCTTTTAAAGAACATAGTTAAAATCTCCTTATTGAAAATCAAAGAGCAAATATCAAAATTAAATATTCAGTGGAACTCACTTACTTTCCAGTGTTTTGCGTTTAAACGCGCATTTTATGTTCTAATGCTCAATTTAACAGCATTCCTTTGCCTATAAAGAATGGAAATAGTGGTTCATACAGTAAAATCTCGAAATGCCGAGGTTTTGTAATGTATGTTTTCGCAAGATATTCTCAAATTAGCAAAGGACTTATGTGGATCTAAAGATAAATAATCAGGGAAAATTACATTGAGTGATACAACGTTATGTTTAACTTTTTGTCCTCGTTAGATTTTGAGTGTTTCTTGTTTATGAATTGTCTTTATATTTTCATACTACATGTCAGTCTATTTCATATAATGTATTAGTAGTTGTACTCAACGATTTGTTTATACACAAGACATATGTAAAAGTATGCAGTTTTATGTAAAAAGACACTTAGATAGACAATGAGTGATTTATATAATTTCAAAGAGCGTTTGTACTTTTCTACAATTTGTATACTTATCAGTAGTTCCATCAAGACCTATGTTAGATATTGTCACAAAAATAAGTAATTATCCCCCGTGAAAACGAGGGGATATAGGGTTGAGCTTGTCCGTCCGTCCGTCTGTCTGTCTGTCTGTCTGTCCCGTTTGATGTGGGGTACTTTGTGCAGACGAGTTTTGTATGAAGGAGTTGGGCTAGAGCTTTCAAATTTTATACACGTATAAACCAAGGTCTGAAGTCGTGCCTCGTCAAGGTTTCATCTCGATCGGTTGAAAATTGTCGATTCTGGAGCACTTTAAAAATTGTCGATTTTAACTTTTTTTCATATGCAAAGTTTGGTCTGTAGCGATTGAGCTAGAGCTTTCAAATTTTATACACGCATAAAACAAGGTCTGAAGTCGTGCCTCGTTAAAGTTTCATCTCGATCGGTTGAAAATTGTCGATTCTGGAGCACTTTAAAAATTGTCGATCTTAATCATTTTTACCGATGTCAAGCTCTTTGTGCAGGCGAGTTTGGTATGAAGCAATTTAGCTATACCTTTCAAATTTTATTCTCGTATTAACTGAGGTCTGAAGTCATGCCTCGTTAAGGTTTTATCTGGATCGGTTGAAAATTGTCGATTCTGGTTTATTTGCAAAATAGTTCGTTATTTCCAAAGTTAATTTTAGTACAAACTGACCATCCTGCATCTACTAATTGTTGAAGTTCACGGGGGATCCAAGGTCACTGACCTTCTAGTTTGATTTGTATACATGTATTTGGAAACGTTTATCAGTCAGTGAATAACATATTTTGTTTGATAAGAAATCTTCAATATTCTCTTGATTTAAACGTCCTGTTACTGACTTTGTAAACCATTAATATAAACAGATATAAAGTAAAAAAAACTATTAGAGTTGAGTTTTAAAAATGAAATTCATAGTCTCAATTGTTATTTGCTGGTTCCCCTCGTTAGCTAATTTTTCTTTTGCATATACATGTATATAAATAGCTTTGTGCAAAATATGAATAGATTTGCCATTGAAGCTTTGTACATTTTATCTGAACCTGCAGTATTACTGTTAGATTTTAGCTATATTAAATTGTAGATTATGTTTAGTCTTTCCTTTGTGCCTTGTAGAAGTTATTTTGCAAATTGCGTGCAAATTGCATGTAAGTACTCAAAATGATTCATTTGGAATTTCTCGAAATTAGTGGTAAGCTTAAATCGCTTGCTAGCCAAGTTACGGACAACCTTTTAAAACAAAGAAAGTATTTAGGTTCGTGTTTGATATTTTGCTCAAACAGGTGTAGCGAGAATATGGGCTAAAATGTTATCAGATATATAGTTGTGTCTGTAAACTTTCAGTTAACCTAAGTTTTGTAAAATAAATGACTAAAAGAATTGTCAAGAATTATACAAATATATCATGTGTCATTTAAACGTAATATATATTGAATATTCAAGTACTCACAGTCATTATGATATACAGGTAGCTTCTAATGAACAATTTCGAAATAAGACTAGATTTTTTTTTATCAGAATGTCTGCTATGATGATTTTTTGTCTTGATATCTTTCTTTTTCCTCTGTGATATTCTATGTTTTCGGAATAGTTTATTTTTAGTAAAACAAATTTCTATTTTTTAGAAACCAATATGAGTAAATTGTGTCATGATTTGGTTGTTGTAACGTCTTTCAATAAAGCGTGGTCCCAGAAAATATGGTGTTTTGTTGGTGCAATTAACATAAGTTCAGACAAAATGATTAATCCTACATTTTTTAGATAGCGTTCGTCTCTTTTAAACGCTAAACGGCATTTCGCGACACCGACGCTCTAGTTCAATACAATTTATCAAAACTTAATTATATATTCATGGATACTAATATTTGTAAACTTTTCTTTTAGAATTGTAGAAACACAAATCTATTATAATAAATTTTTGATAGTAATTACATTAAATTTATATTCTTTGAAATGATAAGATATTTTTTAACTCATACAAAAAAAAAATCATATTTGTTTTAAGGTTTTATTTATATTTATATTCATCACGATTCAGACTAGCATTAAATACTCTGCGAAATCATATTTACAACTTCAAAACAAAATTCGAAACATTCCTTACAGAACATTAAGAATACTAAATTTGACCTACATAATCAATACATAGATGAGGGAAAATAGACAAAACTGTGGTAGAATCCTACGTGATAAAATTCTGTGCTCCGTAGAAATTTTACGAATGGTCTCTTTTAAAAACCAACAATTGATTTTGAAATTAATTTTAATTTGTAGGAAAGTGAAACCTTTCAAAATTCGATTTTTTTTGGCAAAGAAAATCATGAGCCTAATAACGTGTCATTGCCTTATAGCCATGGTTGAACAATTTATATCACAGTTTTATCCACATTCTATTTTGAATGTCATGTTTTAGATAAGTCACATTCAGAAATCGACCTACCCCTATATAAAAGAAAGTAATCTAGGACATATAGTGAACCTTGAATTTATAGGATACAATAGAGGCAAATGCATCTCAAGAATATATTCATGTACCGGTATATCGCCCTTCAAGAGAACACGATGTTCAACTTCTATATTTACACGAGCGCATTCTTGTTTCCTCGACACATTGTTAATTTTTTGAAGCCGTTAGAGTTGAGCGAGAGTCTGTCACTTAATTTTTATTCATATTAGTACAAGAATGTACCGGATCAGTAGTTCGGTATTTAAAACGCCAATTTAAGACACCCTTTGATATCCTTTTAAGCGCCAACTTAAATATGTTGACAACGCATGTGTGCAAGACTGTGCAAGGTGAAAGACCCAGATTACATCAAATTTAGCCGCTGCTCAATAGTTTGCTATAACATGTACATACTATCTCTTTATATGCGTTTTATAATTAGACTATACATTTAAGCAGATCATCCACTAACATGAACTCAAAACCGGAGACTGGGATAATAGTCTTTTTATATTACGATTTTTCTCCTTATACCACGGATGTATATGACACACTCTGTGGAATAGTTGGACCGGGTCTTTGCTAACAACCCGTCAAACTTGCAGATTCTCAAATTTGCGGTTATTGGTACACTAGACCTTTTACATACTTTACTATAAGACTCCATCACTGTGTAATAAGAAAGCAACTAACACAAGCCCATAGTGACAAATCGTACTTTTTGTTATTTGTCCTTTGTATTATCGCCTATACCACGGACGAATATGACCCACTCTGCGGTATACTGGGACCGATTCTCCATATACTTATTGCTCTTATATTATATCGTGAGAGAGATATTACTATTTAATATATAACAAATCTCAAATTTTAACTGTTTTCTCTATACAACGGATGTATATGAAACACTCTGCGGTATACTGGGACCGGGTCGCTGCAGGCTGATGGTCGGGTCTGAGTCACACCGGTTCAGGTCCTTATCAGAGGCACTGGATAGAGAGGAAATATATAAATTATTATCACGAAATGGTCCTGATGACAGGCAAAAATTTGGAGGAGAAGTGTTTGTTTAAGCTTTACATAATTGGCATCATTTGGTATATGATTTCTGCTGCGTTGCATTCCTAAGTTGAACTCACTGATTGTACTATTAAGTTACATAGAGCTTATTAAGTTAAGAGCTTATTTAATTTTTCCTAAACTTATAGTTCATCCGCTGATTTTTATTTTATGGTATTATGCGCAAATATTTAGGATCTAAATACTCATTATGATATACATATAAAAACAAAATAAAATGCAAATATGTACAAGGCGGCATGCAAAGACAACGGGGACATTAAAATTAACGATGGAGGTCTTTCAAAAGGGATAAGAATATAATATGTTCCAAATCCTGTATAAATCCCACTCTTTTTCATATAATTTAATTAAAATTTGTATAATTTCATTCCATTATCATAGGCCATGAGTTTTTGCCATGAAATCATGTATTCTTTTTGAATGACCCCAAATTGGTTTTCGGACTAATATTTATATCACTGCTATCACATGATTTACAAAAAAAAAGTTATCTGATAATTAAGAAATTGATGATTAACGACGAACATAAATGATCCTGCCAACAGAAGCAGCAAACAGCCATGAAGCAATAATAAAAGAAAAAATATTAAATAAAAAACAAACCCAACTTAAATATAAATATAACTTAAAATAACAAATATGTATAATGATTAAATAAATGAGATATCTAGTCAAATTATGTAACATCTTTCTATGTTTGACGCAAAATATGAACAAAGCAAAATTGAATCTTAGATAATAATTTTACTCGCATTGTTGGTTATTCAGTGATTTCTGTACAATTAAAATGATATTCCATGAAATCAAAACCATAAGAAATGTCTACAAAACTTGTCTACATAAACGCTACATTACAGTGTTACATTACAGTGTATACATTTATACACAAAATATGGACATTGATTGAATGATGAGCTTTTGTAGTGCTGATCGGGGTGGTCGAGTTGGGCGGAGTGTGATTTTACGGGAGGAGAGGGGTACGGGAGGGAGGAACTCAAAAATATATACAACTAAAGCAGCTACAAATACAGCTCAGCGTTGCATGCATGCATGGAAGGAATGGGGGAGGGGGATGATGGTGAAACAGCACGAGTACGACCATATTTTGATCAAATGACTTATATCGTGTCATATTTCCGTTTTTGCATTTTACGATGATTCGACCACTTTTTGATTGAATAACAAATTGTTGTTAAAGCGTAGAAAACGCAACGAATTTTGACCGAATTGTATTGGCTTTATTAGGTTGGCCATTCATACAGTTTTTGTTGCAATGACCACCCTTTTGTTGTAAAACCAGATCTAAAATGTACTCTGCTTTAAGATGCTCAAAATGTGATAATTATTTAGTACTATGTCCCGATTTAGGCCATTAGACAAGATTTTAGTCATGTGACCAGATTATTTTTGTCATAATGACCAAACTACGTATTTGAATCACGTAATCATATTTTGTCATGTGACTAAAATATTTGAAGACATGTGACCACTTTTTATATCGCCATGTGACGTCAAATAACTACTTTTGGGTCGTTTCTAATACACACTTAGGTGGCAGAGAAGTGGCGCGCTGACTTAAATTGGGATCCGATTCCGTCTTTTCCATATTTTGAAGTTTCCTAGATAAAATGCGTTGAAATAGAAGAGATATGAAAGTAAATAAATGAATAATTAACTCCAACCACTGACTTGAAAATGAGAGAAGTTAATATTCAAAGGGAGTTGATATGTAAATATGTAGGAAAACAAAAAAAAAAATGAGACTCATGTAAAAAATAAAAAGTGCACGAAAGAAGCCCCTTCAAACAACAGGTGCACGAAAGATTTGATGAAAAAACAATAAAATGTCTAAGCTTAAAACCCTGTATAAAGCAGCTAAATAGAATATCAAGATATTTTGAAAATTTATTTTTAATTTCATGTTTTTGTTTATTTCATTGATAACATGTAAATTAATTTGTAAAAATCATAAGGACAGACAGAGAGTGTGACAGAGTGAGAGAGAGGAGATAAACACTATTTTTATATGGAGATTAAAGCTTCACCCTGTTTTTATAATGCAATCGCCCCACCCCCCAAATATGTGGAACTTTTTTTCGACCCATATTTACCTGATGGCCTCTTTGCTTCCGCTTCGTTTATTACGACGCCGCCTAGCGGGAATATCTTGCGGCGGAGGCATAAGTTGATCATCGCGGATGGAGCCCTGTGTCAAAAGGTAGTTCAGATAACGATAATATAGGTTTGTGTCAAGTCACACTTTGATTGCGTTTTGTGTGGTATCTCATAAGGAACGGTAACACATTTTCTTCGCAATCTAGCTGGCCCTTACATTTTCAATTCCACAGCTCTTTAATCGCCTGCCTCTCGGTTGCTAAACAAGCCTTCCATTTCGGGGGTTACCTCTTCGCTAAAGCGCTCCGTGACTGAACCTATTCATAATATTCTTGCACAATGATAAAGTAAATATAAACATATAAATAAAATCGAAACACGTACCTTTCTGCTAGCAGCTGGTGAACTACTCGGTGAAGGCGACGCGCTTCGTGACTGTGAACTACTAACAGCCCAAGAAGTTCGCATGGCTGTACTCGCTTGGATTCCGAAATGGCCGGCTGATCGGATCTTGGTGCTGTAGGAACCCTGGCGCTTGAATGGACCCTGGCCCATTTGGTTGCCACCGGCGGCTGTAGTAATCACATAAAAATTACAAAATGACAAAGAAATAAAATTATTAATAAAATATAAGCTTAACAAGAGCTTATTAGAGAAAAACAATGATATATGTGGATTCCTGGATAAAAGGTATTCACAATTGTCTAATAACAGCAAAATTGGATGCATTAGATATTTTGAAAATACAAAGAAATACACATAAGCTAAACATTTTATAAGAAACACCGACATGCTTCGAGATAAATTTTAGCAATTGAATTGAAATGAAAGAGCATATAATATAGTTTCTAAGAATAAACAAAAAATGCCAAATGAATAAATGCCGGATATACTGTGTCTATGTTCACGCCCCAATAAATCCCATACCAGTTGTCCCTGATTTCGTTTCATAAATGCTAGACACACCCTCATATGTAGCAATAACCATAATACAAGAAACCAACCATGTCATCCCTAATAGAGACAAAGAATGATTTGTTTCCGTCCCTGTTATTACATTGGACTCGACTCAAAGGAGAAAATCCAGTAGCTTTCATTTCACATGAGACTCTTAATAAAAATAAACTCGTCCCAAGTTTCGTAATAAAAAGTGAAACCCTGAGATTAGTGAGATAGAATCCCCAGTGGGGCCCCGTTTTGTAAAGAAATGGTGCTACGCTTGTTTGAGGACCGATTCGGAATAATATTGATCTGCTTCCGATTTGAATCGAGAGCATCATTCTAAATTTCCTTGATAATGTATGCTTAAACCGGTCCATAAGTCACAACCATAACTTATTAAGTGATAAGATATCCCATCTTAAGTAATTTGTTTTCGAATTTTACCGATCTGCATCAAAGGGACATGCACTAGATTCGCTGCAAAGGCTAACGTTATGTAGATGTACGATATAGTTTAATCCTCTTTATATAAGTCTTAATAAAGTCTAATTCGGGTTTTTTTTAGAATAAAACTCATAGATAACACGAAACCTCAGTAACTAGAAGGTCAGTGACCTTGGATCCCCCGTGAACTTCAACAATTCGTAGATGCATGATGGTCAGTTTTTACTGAAATTAACTTTGGAAATAACGAACTATTTTTGCGAAAAAAAAAAAACAGTTGGCAAAAGTATCCTTCAACAATTCGTAGATGCAGGATGGTCAGTTTTTACCGAAATTAACTTTGGAAATAACGAACTATTTTGCGAAAAAACAGTTGGCAAAAGTATCCTCAAATTAAAGAAAATATGCTTTTATAAGCACGAGCTAATGTAGAAAATCCAAAATGCTTTTGAGAGGCAACTGACACGACCAGTGAAGCAAACAGATAATTTCATTACATTAAATTATGCTTATATAAGCACATCCCAGATACTTTTGAGACGCAGCTGATAAGGCCAGTGAAACAAATATATCATTTAACTTACATAGCAAATATGCTTATATAAGCACGATTACTTTTGTAAGCCAATTCCAAATGCACCAGGCTCCCCAGATAGGTGTTAACACATCTCTATTAATTTACTGATTAAAATGCTGATATAAGCACGAATGCTTATAAATATGCTTATATAAGCATGATTGCTTATGAAATCACACGCAAAATGTTTAGGGAGGGCAGCTGACGAGATAAGTGAAGAAAGAACATCATTTCACTTATCTAAAAAATAATATGCTTATATAAGCATGTTTGCTCATATAAGCACATACCACGTACTTAAATGATAATATCTTATATCATCACCCACATTTCCTCAACTGAATATGAACTTTTCGCTACTTTTTAAAGTGCTCCAAAATCGACAATTTTCAATTGATCGAGATGAAACCATGACGAGGCACAACTTCAGACCTTGATGATATGTGTATTAAATTTTAAATCCCTGGCTCAATTCCTTCATACCAAACTCGCGTGCACAAAGTACTTAACATCAGGTGAAAATGTTAAAATCGTCAATTTTTAAAGTGTTCCAGAATCGACAATTTTCAACCGATCCAGATAAAACCTTGACGAGACACGAATTCAGACCTCGTATTATACGAGAATAAAATTTCAAAGCTCTAGCACAATTGCTTCAGACCAAACTCGCCTGGCAAAGTGCTTGGCATCTGAGAAAAATGTTTAAAATCGACAATTTTCAACCGATCGAGATAAAACCTTGCGAGGCACGACTTCAGATCTTGGTTTATACGTGTATAAAATTTGAAAGCTCTAGCGCAACTCCTTCATACCAAACTGGCCTGCACAAAGTACCCTATATAAAGCGGGACAGACGGACATACAGACAGACGGACAGACAGACAGACGGACAAGCTCAACCCTATATCCCCTCGTTTTCACGGGGGATAATAATGTGAAACACCCCAGCCTCAATCCCCTTCGTTATTACTGGAATTGCCCTGATCCTACAAAGGATTCGAGTGTCAATTTCATTAGAGGGGCACGACCGGGCAAAACCTTTTTTGTCTTTGTGTCTTTATTAAGGAAACCCGGCGGTTAATAAAGCAGGGCCCAACCCCCCTATGGCTTTATTGGGCGAATCTTACGCTAAGCTACACTCTGTCAAACAAAATGTCACACATGTTAGAGCCCCTGAGATTTAGGGCGAGATGAGAATATGTAATTGATTAATGTATTTGTGGAGTGAATAAATGAAAAGACGAAGAAGAAATCATCAAGAAAAAAAAACATGGATGTCTGAGGACATTGAGTCAGCGTTCAGTTCCTAAACGAAGAATAGTTAGGTTTGGTATTCTAAGAATATTTGGAAAGGCAATTCAAACCCAATCATGAACAAATTTTGCACATAAAAAATGCAAACAAGTTGTTAAGTTTATTTGGAATTCGTTGTTTCATAATATGAAGTTTTCAAATTATATTTTACAGCAATAGTTCAGACGGTATAACCTCGTAACCTAGGGGTCGATAATGTTACTTTTTTTAAACTGTAACTCACTCAGCAACCAACTTTGCTACACAAAATGAAACATTCATAAACATAGTTATATTATTATAATAAAGTTTATACATGTATAAGGAAATAATGCACACAATGTTTAAAAACAAATAGGGATAAAACACATCAAATATCATGCTCACCCTGAATCATGCTGTGTCTGCGTGCTTGTAATAACTCTACAACAAAATAAATGCAATATAAATAATAAAATAAATAAAATAGCCACAAACAAATAAATAAATATAGGATAACATGGATAAATATTATAGGGATCGAAATCATGTTTTAGCTATTCCTTTCTTGAAAGTGTTGGAGTAATACATATGATTAAGGAATATTGTCTTTGAATAACTCACTACTCAAGTATCATTTGCTTTGAAATTTCAGTTAATAAATTAAAACCTTGGGACATAAATATGCCTATGGGTTTTTCAAAAGTGGCAATGACAAATGATTACCGGTAAGTTAGAACTTGCGATCGGTTTTTGAAATAGAATAGGCCCCTCTTTTGACTTTACGATGCCATAACATTTTACTAAACTGCAATGTAACACCGAATTCATATT
>LQRL01154541.1:14158-25206 GCA_001703475.1 Hydroides elegans
GTCCTAACCCTGTTAAAACATGAATTTTAAAAACAAACGCTTTTATGAAACGGGTAAAAATCATACGGTAGACGCGAAATAAAAGTAAAAATTTCCCTTTTTATATTCTAGAGGATAAAGTCAAAAGATAATTGAATAAAAGTCACAATTATCCCTTTGAAAAAATATAAATTTTAACCGCTTAAAGCTGCGTCGAGCGACACAGAGCGTTTAGCGTATAGCGGATAGGAACGGCGATTTCGCATTTGTACGGGCTTGGTAGGTCTTATATCCATGATCGCTTATAAGTGAAAATTGTGGAATTATTAAAAACATATAATTCATATCAATATATTTATATATTTTCAAGAAAATATAAGAACAAGCAGCACTCATATATAGGATGTTAATAGCACTAATGTTAGCTAAAATTATATAAATATATGATTTAACAATATGTAAATAATATTGTTAATTTTGACAAAAGCATAATACTGGTACAAATGTTACAATATATGGAATGACAGTTTAAATCAAAACATAGATAAGAATATATTTAATACAATGTACATTATAAATTCGTTACTTCATCTTTCTAAATTTGAATAATACTGGCTTTGCTATGGCATGAAAAAAGAAATTCTAAAAGAAATTCCAAAGATGAGAAAAAAAGAAACTAAACTAAATTTAACATTAAAGCATGTCCTTATTTTCATATAACTAGCTGTTAGTAACGTCAACACAGTAAGTTTGCCAAAAGGATCAAGAGAGTATTATATAAGTAAATTTTCTTAAGTGTAAGTATATGTATGTGTTAGGAACCAATTAAAGAGATGCTAGAAAAGTAACAGATCCTTAAAAACTCATATACACAAAACTTCAACAAGAGGAATCTTTTACATCATTACATTCAAACTCCTTTTCACTTCTTACATCTGTGTTTAAATCATCGCATTCAATCTCGCAAAAATTAAGACTCATACTTTTAGGCACGACGCTTGTAGCCCCGACATGCTTACCATCTCGTTCCTCAAAACTATCATCATCATGACTATTTTCATTGCGTTGTACATTTACATTATCATCATGACCCAAATCATTGCGTTGTTCAACACCATAATCATCATAACTGATTCTACGGCGTTGTCTAAAATTATCATCATGACAATCCCCATGTCGTTGCCCAAATACATCAATACCATACTTTATCTTATCCCTCAAACTACGGCGTTGCACAACGCCAGTGGGCCCTCGGCTTTCATTCGTAACCCCCCGAAACGATGAGCGTTGTATGGGGCTAACATTTGATCTGTGATAGGTATAATTTGACCTAAACGAGGCACGTTGCATTGAGGAGAGGGGAGCGAGGTTTGAATCGGAGAGGGAGGTGGGCATGACATGATGAGGGGGTGGTGGAGGGTGTGTCTTACGGTGGCAACGCGATGACGCCGAATTCTTGAGGTATTGTTTCGCCTTCTTGCCGTTGTAATCACGGATGTTGGAATCGGCACCTGTGAAGAGAGAGAAAATAAACTTTATCTTACTTATCTTATTTAATTTTTTGATAACATGTTCAAGGTCTATATTATAGGAAATCAAAAGCATAATGCTGCATCTTCAAAAAAAAATGCATATGTTCAAAAATTATAAAAATATAAATATATCATGTCAACTACTTGAATTCGATTAAGAGAAAAAGTATTCTTTTCCCATTTTATGTCATTGCCATAATTTGAATGTAGATTATTTCACTGTCATGGAACCATGTTTCTAAACAAAAAGCTTTCGTAGTAAAATATCATACTAAGCAAAGTCTTTACATCTTTGGTGGGTAATTATCCTTCAATAACAAAGTATCAATATTCTACTAAAAATAAGCAATAAATAAATATGTACTTTTTTCATGGATAAAACGTGACATGATCACATAAAAAGTATTTTCGCTTCATTTCGTTTGGGTTGGTTTGGGAAAGCAAATATATAAGCATGACATTCATAAACAAAACTACATGATAGGCTACATGTATATTATATCAATTATTCATATGATTTCGGCTTATAAAATACTAAAGGGAATATGTAACTAATATATGAAGTCGTGTATCAGTACATTATGTGCATGTATTTGTCATTCTGAAAACTTACGTTTTCTAGGATCTTTGTGCTTTCCTAATAAAAATGACACTTTATGAATCAAAAGTTTGCGCCCGCATATACATAACATTGTTTAGCCATTTGATTTGGCTCTAAATTAAAATAATATTGAGCAATTACATGCACTACAGTTAAAATATTCAAGTGAGTTTAATTATCTCAATATTGCCAAAGAGTAATGAGTGGTTCGCCAATCCTTATTCATGATAAGCAACGTAAAAACATTGAATACGTAAAAACTATTTTATAGCAATGAACGTGTTTTGAACGTGTTTTGAAAGTCGCAGATGTAGAATTTGTTTGTATTTAAAGACAGTTGTCTTTTCAACTTCTCCAAATATGTGTAATTTGTGCCTTTTTTAAAAATAAAGGATTTTTGTCGTTTTGATAAATGGCAAAATTATACATTACATACAATTTTCACCAATTGCGTAAGTTGGCTCGGAGCGATTTTTGGCGCCAAGTTCTTTTTGAACGCGTCAATATTTTTGAACGCAACTATATTCATAGGCGCGTGAGCCAATGAAAAAAGAAAGAATTAAGTATGCTCGCGGCACTTAAAAATTATTTCACTAATGAGCCGAACACGAAAGTTGCGTCAGACGTCGTTATGTTTACAAAGCAGACGAAAAAAAGAAAAGAAATGTGTGTTTTTTGTGTAGTTTAATGTTTGGCAAATGGTGAAAAGACATTTATCTTTTGGACGTTTACAAGCCTGTACATGGGTTGCAGCTTGCAAATACGTTTTTCTAGTGCCAAGTATGTATTCTGTCTCGTGATTTGTAATTGTACGTGTACGGCATAGGTTGAATGAGTGTTCATACAACACGTATATTCATTATATCACGTTTTGTTTTTTAACGGAGAGTGCCCTAAGTCATCACAAAGTATCAAAATGTTTTTAATAGTGTTTCTTATAAAAGAAATAGTATAATGATTATTCATAAGACAAAGTATATGATCAAAACACATAATAATGCAATCATCTCGCAATTTGAGCTATTTTTTCGGCTCTAAAGTCCCAAATGATATTTATTTCCTTTTTTGAGTAACTTCAATTATGTTATGAAATATTTTTTTTCAAATTACATTTTGAAATACGAATTCTAAATAATTTATAACAAATTAACATTTTGACATTTACTGTTTCACAAAACGCATTATAAAACAATGAAAAAAGATAATATTTAACCTAATGATCTTACCATAAACGGCGACTAGAATTTCTATTATTTCTTCGTGTCCCTGCATCGCAGCTAAATGCAAAGGTGTGTAACCCTTTTGAAAAAAAAAGAGAAAAACAATAGATTATTAAAATCGATTAAACAACATAATTGCACGCATGAATCTAAAACTAATTCATATGTATTACGTGGGTGTTAATTTTGTTGCTGAACGACGAAAGTGTTTATCAGTAATTGAATTACATGTAGGCTACACCGTTTTTTTAAATACTACAATATACTATTTAAAAAAAAAATAATAATTTAGGTATTTTAAAGCATGTTCATGTCTTTTATATGCTCTAGAAAGGTTTAAAACATGTTAAACTGTTTATAGAACCAATATAACTAATATAATATTTGAATCAAACGGATGGCATGAAAATCAACGAAACGTCAAAAAAATTAATTATTATGAGTTCTTGAATCGAATAATGAAAAGTAAAATTGATAGTAAAACGGAAATGACTAGTTTGATAGTCACCTTCATAATCACATGATTATTACATACACCCATTTAATCCACTGATCCAGTATGCCTTTTATCTAATTAATAAGAATTGAAACACAATACCCGAGGACATGATTCTGACCCACTTGTTAATTTCATAGCCCTGGAAGCTATACTAAATATAGTTTGACCCTTTGGAACTTTCTCCCTTTCCCCGTTTATTCTTTCTTTATTCGGAGTATTAATCCTATCGAAAACACGATCAGACTCAGCGCCAAGAATTTATCATAACAACCTAATCGACAAGACTTCGACATGCGACGTAACGAACTTTGCTATTATTTGGACGTCATTTTTCGTTGCGGACGTCAAAACAACGTTAATTCAACGTCACTTCGAATCTAGTGTAAGAGACAAAACTTAAGTTGCAATGTTGTCAAAACAAAAAAACGAGGTCCAGACACCACTTTTTGGCCATTACTTTAATCACAACAAAATGACAACGCCTTTTCAACGTCGTATAATTTTTCGACGTCTAAAATTGAACGGGAAAAGTTCAAACGTCAAGGGCACCATGTAGTCAGTGCGCCCCCTGGATGCCCCACCCCTTTTATCGCCCGCAGCTCAGTAAATCACACGTCTTAGAGTGGTTCTGGCGACATGGGGACTGCGAGAGACATGTTCGGTGGATGTAAGAGCATGGCACATACATTCGAATAAAAACAAAGCCCCGAGGGGAGACGTCTTAACATTATAAAGGTATATATGATATATACTATGATATATTATAATGTTTGATTTTCAAATTATGCGCTGTTTAATCGCATGAATTAATCCGGTGCCCATCTTTTGCCTTGAGAACACAAAACTGAAGAAAAGTAAATTAGTCCACAAAACTGGAGAAAAGTAAATTAACGCCGCTTTCTGTTTTAGGATCAAAAGTCATGGTACAACACAAGGCATTAAGCATTAATGAAAATGATCCGACATTTTAATCCGAGCCAAGAGTAGCCCAGAGCGCTTACTTTTACATTCTGACAACATATCTTAGGCTCGCGGGAGACAACATTGGGGGTTAAGGTCCATGTTAAAGATTAAGTTAACACTATTTTATCTTGTACACGAACTTGATATGAGATTGTTTTATAACACCTACTTCGTATTTTGTTAAGAAGCTGATTTTACATTACTTAATCAAATTTACACAGATTAAGTGCTGATCTTTTCTATTTTCAGGGTTGACATAATAAACATGTCTAGTCAAGATTCGATTTCAATGGTTCCATAAACGTTGATACACTTTTGAAAACAAAGATGGAAATATTGGGAGAATCAATTTAGGCCAATTTGACATTTAATCCGATGAGCAAATAGTGATGACTTAAGGAATTTCAAAAAGGGGGAAAACAAATGGAAATACATACTTGACTTTAGTGATTGATTATTTTTTTTCATAAATTCTATTTTTGAGTTTCGAGTTCTATTCAATTGCTAAACCGAACAAGACTTGAATAACGATCATATAATAAGCATGTCTTAGAAAATAAACTCATTGAAAAGTTATTTTAAGGCGAGGTAAAATACACACGGCATTAATATAGCCGATTAAAATGCTTGTCATAATATAGGCACTTCAATCAATGGCGGAGGGGTTCAAAACAATGAGAGAAATATAATAAATGGGCATTTTAGGCGATGATTTAGGAATCTACCATAATAGAGCCAGCGCCCTGCTAAATTCCGAGCATGTGAAACAACGCAATGCTACCAGTCAACCATTTCTCCCGATACTAGGATAAGCCAAACGTGATTAGAAGAATCAACAATAATAGGGCAAGGATCCTTCTCATTTCCGACAATGTCAAGCAAAAGCAACCTGCCCTTTCGTGATTGTCGTTCCGTCGCCGCTATAGCTATTAGCCCCAGCATCTGGCTGCCATCCGGCCCATAATGCATTTGTGCTTCATTCAATTTATCGCTCAAATCTAGTTTGACTTTTCTCGCTTAATTTCAGACAGAGATGTCCCAAGTGCGGTAAACAAAGCGTAATACCATGTAGGCCAGGTTGACTTTGCTGACAGGGTAGGAAATGAGCAGGATCCTTGCTTTAGTATGGCTGATTCCTATAATATCGCTCTAATGTACCTTTTATCGCTCAAATCTCGTTTTGACTATTTTTTTCTCCGATTTTGTATACATATGTACCCAGTGCGGTAAACAAGGAGTAGAAGTACGTTGACCAGCTTGACTTTGCTTGACATGTAAGGAAATTAGCAGAGTCCTTGCTTTACTATGGTCGAATTAGCTATTATCGCCCAAATGTTTTATTTATCGCCTAAGGCTAATCCTAATTTTAGCTGGAGACCTTGCGTTGCTCGACATGTGCAGTAAAGAGGAGGTTCCAACCAAAAATCACATGTTTTACAAAACCAGAAAAACATCTCAAAAAGACAACTCACTGAAGACAAACACCATTTTGGGTTCATAAACTATTTGTCCGGCTCAATTAGCTTTTAGCAGCAAGCAGCTGTAAAGAAACCCCAACGCCAATCTTAAAGACCTCATGGTGACGGTCTCATTTGGACAAAGGTCCTAGCCATCGATGTTTGGCCATCCCAAAACGCTAATCGAAAAGACCTCCTCCACATCATGATCAAAATGTCCACCATATCTAACCGTCGGGATGACAGCGTAACGTCACGGGCGAAGTTCATCAAATCTTGATTAAGAGCATTTTGATAAGGAAATATCTTATTTTTTCAACAAAAAACATCTTAACTTAATATATGGGTTTTCGTCTTTTATACTTACATGTATAACGAACCGGTTTTCTCTAAATTAATTGTTCAATAATTGAATATGAAGTAAAAATGCTCTAAATCAAAAAGAGATCAGTGCCAATCTCACAAAAGGATTTTTGCTGCATTATTAATTTTGTATTGATCCCAAAACGCTAATCGAAAAGACCTCATCTAGCCGTAGTGACAGCGTAACGTCACGGGTGAAGTTCATCAAATACAAAGTTCAAGACAAATTTCGGGGCGACCAAGACGCGGGCAGATGACTCGGCGGAAACAGTTTCCATTAAGGAGTGACCCTGTCTTTTCAGCTGCTCCGCAAAAGGTTTGATTGCAAATCTAGAGTATCAGGATTCGTAATGTGTTTTCTCCTATTTAGCGAGTCGGTGTTTTAGGACTTAAATCAGGATTAAAGCAACCAAGCGAAAGAAACTTCTTCTTTTCTTCGAAAAACAGTGTGTTTTCTATTGTCTTTCATGAAAATTATTTTAACAAGGAAATACGTAGGGAAGGCGTTATAAAAAGCAACACTGTCCCGTATTCTTAGGTTGTGGGTATCAATATGAATAGCATAATGTTCGAGTTGTACATTATATATTGATAGGACTTCACCATATACAATCCCTTCCCAAGCAAATAATTTGGGAGACCTTTGCAGAAGCAAAATCACATTGTCAAAGTGAAACACCAGCATCTGTAGCCCGTCCCAAATTGAGTGACAGGGCAGGCTGCCCGGGCCAGACCTTCTCATTATCCGCTCACTGATCACAGCCAATCACTGTCAATTCCATGACCTCCTGGTCCAAAATCATTGCGCCCCCCATCCCCCCCCCAACCATATCGTGGGCAAGGGATGTCGCACAACGGAATTCGTAACGCCATCTTGATAATTAAATGTCCCCAATGCGGGACTCAATGTCGTGAAAATATTTGGATTTCAAGTAAGGTCTATGTTTGAAAGAAGTACGTTGAAATATTCTTGAAATAGACTTGATATTCAAAGCAGTGATTTAGATTATTGCCAAACGCATCGTACAAATATACCCGCATTTTCTGAGACTCGGGAAGGGGAAATGACGTCATAATATGGGTTTCGGGATATACACGAATATACATGTATTTGCAAAGAGACGAGAAAAAATGACATTTTTCTAATTGTGAAAAGCCGTATTCGTGCATTATGAAAGGGCATATGCTTCAAGTATATGTGTATCCATTGATTATAAATCAGCGATACAAATCAAGTTGAGTTCAAATTTAAGTGCACTTCTATTTTTATTTGTCGGCCTTATGTTCCCTATCAAAAATGCCATTACAATCATAATCAATTCCAGTACATCCCGACCTCCCCCCCTCTCCCCTCCCACCCCTCTTACAAACCAATGTCGAGCCTATTATTGAAAAGAACCAGAGTATTGAGAACTTTGAAGACCCAATGTTGAGAAGCTGTTATTATCGCCTATTTAATAACAGGGGAGAGTCGAATCGAAGTTGACAAGACGCGCCTGGCCACCACCCTTTAATAAAACTGTCGATATGTTGTCAAAATCATGTTATGTCTTGTTACACGGTAATTGTATTGAATTGATCCCCTTTGAGTCGGCTTGCTTTAAGAGCCTTTTCTCCATTTTTGTCCATGTCATACTTAAGTCGGCGCTTTTTATAAGTTTTTTTTCTCCATTTTTGTTCATGTCATAAGGGACATGTTATCCATTAAATTGTATTGCAAAGGTGCTGAGTTAAAATCAATGAGCCGTGTTAAGGATGATGGAGTAGTATTTGAAGATTTGTCAATCATAACCTTTTTAGTAGAGGAGCAGTTTTTAAAAGCGCTTTTCATACTTTAAGGCTTTCGTATTTTACATCCATAAGTTCGACAAAAAATACATTTCAGTTCATTTCTGTCATGGGCAGAGTTTCAAAAAAATATCTCTGTAAATTTAAGTTACAAGCGCCATGCCCGAATTGTTTCATGTTTCATTGGTGAAAGGCAAAAACAGATTGTTTTTGGAAAAACAGCTTAACCTCAGCTAATATTTTTTTCTTAAAAACAGTTTTCAATTTATTGCCTTAAAGCCCGAGAAATTATCTTTGAATTTTTTTTAATGAAATGATGGAATATAAATGGAATATAAAACACCATTTTCACACATTTAAGGCAAAGGTATCCTCTACATTTTCTACAATACTGTGACATTGTCCTTATATTATCGACATACTTGACAAATGTTTTAATGATTATACCAGTCATTAGCGACACCTAGTGAGCTATAAGTAAACTTATTTTATGACATGATATATTATTATACTGGTATATTATATAGCATTTATTATGAAGTTTAATAAAAATGTGTGCTTAATTCTTATCTATACGAAATAATAGCGGTAAAATAGCAACAATAATGTCTTTGCAATAAATGAAATATGTTCAAATATTTGTGATGCTTATTCTTATATGAAATAAATATGTTTTACGGGACTTAACTCTTACTTCAATTTTCAAAACTATATTGCTAATTACATTCATTTGATAATTCTCCTGGTTGAATTCATTTAAATCATTTAAAAGGACAAATGTATGGATTAACATGGAATTAATTTTTGGCCAAAATGTGCATCAACGACATTGAAAAACGAGTGACACATTCTTTAATCAGAGTTATGTTAATACAATTTTCTCATCTACAATTTCCCCTTTTACCTTCTACTGAATTATGTTAATACGTGCACTTAATTTACATGTTTTCACAAGCTGCATTTTTATCTAATCACACACTTTCAAATAAAGCGATCCGATTTCATTTTGCCTAAGAAAATAAAATATCAAATTCTCAAATTTTCATTGATGCTTAGATGATGCGACTCATTTGCAATATTAAGTGGCTGGTACGAAATAAAGTATCAAAATTATTCCAAGGAGGTCCCGTGATTTTTCTTGTTATTTTCTCTTCAAAGATATTATAAACTTAATCGCTGTCAAATTGTCATACACATTGTTATACAGTTGACAGTTTGGTGTTCAAAGCTCGAAGATTTAAGCCGATTTTAACACATAATACACACTTTACAGTTGCCATCTAAGTATTCGAGTCTTAAGATTAAGGCAGTGTTTAACAGGTGTCAATTTATCATGTAATTTACTTAGGTATTGTTGTGGTTAAGTTTGGGGATGATACTAGGGTTCGCTATTTAAAGTCTCTTTCAAAACTAAATTCGAGGTCACTAACATTAATCAGGGGGTAAAATTATTTGTTGGTTTAGAATAAGTCACTTCGAAAAACTATTGTTGTGGTTACGTGGTGATGAGAGAATGTTGATTATTCGAAGGTCGACAATTTGAAAATTTGAGAGCCAATTTAGAAAATTATGATTTTTTATGCAATGTTATTAATATCTAGTTATTTGTTTCAGTAATCCAAATATGACATAAATTGGGCAAAATGAACTTAGAAATAACAAATATTTGCCATAGATATTCCGCTATCTTAATGTCATGCTTTTTCTACAAAACCCAATAAAATGTGATAGGTTTAAATTTAATGTCAGGTTTCGCTCACAAAGCTCACGCTAAATTCACCCTGAAGCGACTTAAAAGTCATAAAGATTAATCATGGCGATAATATTCTAGTTTTCTGCTTTTTTAGTCTCTATTTCATTGCTTTTCTTTAATAATTCAGACGTTCGTTCCTACCACCAGTTTCCATTTATAACTAGAGATGTCACAAAATATTTTGTTTCTGAAATAATTCCTTTCAAACCAAACATTACTCGTATCACATTTTTGACAACACTATAGTGACACCCAAATATGATGCTAATCAAAAACTAATATTTTAGTGTAATGCGAGCGCCGATTAATAATCCATTTCTTTTGTTTGATTGAGAGAACGGCTTTGTTGAATTGTTAACGTTTTCACTCGACTTTTTTAATCCGAATTCCCTACATTCAGATGATGATATTTAAACCGATTGTGTGTTTGTTCCTAGAAAATTGGAGACAAATAATCTCGAATTTTATTGAACAAAGAAATTATTTGAGTTTGTGCAAAAGGGGCATTTTTCCATAAAATTATTATTTTTACAATTTTCGATTTGGCCCTATATATTTTCTATAAATGCCTTTCTGTTTATGATTGTCTGGCAATTTTTTTATTGATTTCTTGTCTTAATTGTCTTATAATATATTTTTAAACAAAGTAGATTTATATTCACGTACAAAAAATATCCCAAATCAAAATTCATTTTTACTTACACAGAACCCCTTTTTAATATTAAAACAAAACAAAAAAAAAATCCCACCAAAACACAAGGCCGCCAAAAGGACATTTTATCGGTTGTCATAACACTCGAAAGTCTAAGGTTACTCGGCCAGCGTTTGTCTTCGGAAATCGTGCCAAATTATGTTCCTGACACCAAAATCGGAATGGAAAGGGGGGGGGGGGG
>LQRL01154560.1:8588-20520 GCA_001703475.1 Hydroides elegans
TATAATTAATACATAGAAAATAAATTGAAGGATGATTCAAATGTATTAGGCTATCAAAATTGTCTTTAATGTGACCCCTTGATGCGGCTATCCTATATAAAAATGTTATGTGACCCATTCGATAATCAACACATTTTCCCATATAAATATCTTAAGTGTGACGGATGGGGTTCAATATACATTTGTGACTATTACATGAGCATTTTCCGTAGGTTTACAATGTACCACAGGTTTTTTTGCTAAACGTAAACTATTTGATAAAATTCTCATTTACGCTCTGCTTATATACATGTTGGTCTACGGGTGGAGCAACCGCTTTTTGCATCCTCATATCATCACAAGTAAAACACAAAAATGTGCCAATCAAACATATTCAGTAAAAGATCAGGATGACTCCGGCTTTATCTAAAACAATTTGATGCCCAACTCTCATTACCATACTACTTGTTTTAGTGTTAAGTCTGGAGGTAAAATTTCTTACAGCTTTGATTGTTCTCAGACATGCAGCTATAATAAAACCAACTAAACAGAGGGATTCGATTTCTATATGTAAAACCATTTAATGCAGAACTCTCATTTCTTAACTACTCATTTAGTGCTACGTGTGGAGCTACCGCTTTTCTCAGCTTCGCGGGTCCTCGGACAACGGCCATCGGACGATAAAGATGCATTTTCTCAACCAAGCAGCAACCGCAATCGAAATGAGGGTAAAGCAATGCATAGCTAAATTGAATATGTCTGTTATAAATGTTTTAAACATGCAAAATCATTTTGCTTGTATACATATGTTGTTAAATAAATTGATACTTAATATAACATTGCATTTTCTCAAACAATAGAAATGTTGGTAAAGCTCGAATGAAATATACATTTTGAGACATACAATATTCAGAAAGAAATAGACTAAAGAAATAAACTAAATATGTCACAAATAACACAAATGTTATATATCTATAGAAATTACTTTAACTTTGCAATTAATTTATTATTCGCACTTTGAAAGGAGATTGAATGCACGAACCTACGAACGGTGCTCTTCGCCATCCAAGCCTTTCTTTGTGCCAAGCTCGCCTGCGTCGATCCCGCCTTTCTAGCAGGCTCATAGCAACGGCCTAAAACCATGGATAACTCATCTTTGTAACAGTTACCCTAGCAAAGACCAGCCTCTCAGGATGTCCATAGCAACGCTCGTGTAATCATGGACAAATCATCTCCTTAAAAAGTCCCTAGTAACTACCCGTCAATCTGGCATGATCATAGGAACGACCACGTAGACACGGATACTTCATTTCCATAGCAGCTTCCCGAGCAACAATCAGTCTCTCTTGTATGTTCATAGCAACGGCCACGTTACCCTAAATTGCTCATAACCATAGTAACGTCCCTAGCTACCAACAATCTCTCAAGCTGGTTCATAGCAACGGTCTTGTAACCATGGACTAATCATCTCCATTTGCAATACCCCTAGCAACACCTAATCTCTCAAGCATGGTTCATAGCAACCGTCGTGTAACCACGGGCAACCAATGTCCATTGCAATGTCCCTAGCAACGACCATCCTACCTACCAGGTCCATAGCAACGGCCATGTAACCATGGACAACTCATCTTCACATTGAGGTCCCTAGTAACTACTGGTCTCTCTAGCAGGTTCATAGCAACGTCCACGTAACCATGGAGTACTCATATCCATAGTAACGTCCCTAGCAACAATTATCTAGAATTGTTATAGCAACGGTACCGTGATCATGGACAACTTATATCCAAAACAACCTTCCGAGCAACGACTCATAATCGTGAACCATGGACAACTCATCACAATTGCAATATCCCTAACAACGACCAGAGTACCTAGCAGGTTTATACCAACGGCCATGTAACCATGGACAACTCACCTCTCTAGCAGCGTAACAAATAACAACTCACTGCCTTTTATCGAAATACCCATAGCAACGTCCTTGTAGTCATGGACAACTTATCTTCATGATTTTGTCCCTAGCAACGACCAATCATACAAACAGGTGCATGGCAACAATCATTTAACAATGGGCAATTAATCTCTGGGTCAACATGCCTTACGCCCATTCATTGCTATGTGTATCACAGCAAAGACCATGTTGCCGTGTACAACTTATCTTTATACCAACGTGCCTGGAAATCGAACTGTTGCTAAGGATATCATATCCAAATCATAATGTGCATATCAACGCTCTCTATCGTTGATAGTTCCTTTTAATTATGTCGCCCATTTCAACGATGTACATTGCTACCGAGCGTTCTTCTTTTAAGCAACGACACGCTACTCTACATCACAAACATTTATTGATTATTACATAATCAAAATGTGGACTTACTTCTGCTGTTCCTTAATTTATTTGCAAATGTATCAACCGATTTCATGGTTAGGTTAATTCTTTTCGAATAACTGATAGTTGGGCCTCATGAGCTGTGAGAGGTGTATTGCCGAATGTGATCGAATGTGTCTTGACTTCTTATATGGTGCTATTTATTTGTATAAAGCGCTTCAAATGTTTTGTGTTCATACTTGATGTAATTGCAATATTATACGTTGCATCTATTCATATGTAGTATTTATTGAACGATATTTATTCGTGGTGTATTATTGTGAAAGCTAGGATGAGTATAACAGGATTTGAAGCAAGCTAAAAATACGACTGAATTACGAGTGTTTCGAATGGCTATTTTCGGCTATGTTTATGTCAGTGTTGTGAGACTTTTTCGTTTAAATGTCAAATATTTCCACCTTATACATAGGTTTCCTTTGATTTTTTCTGACGACACGATACAAAATTATATCCTATTCCATTAATTAGCATAATGGAAAACGATCCGCTACGGCATTATTGATTTCATAAACCATATTGAATTTGCTATATAAATGATAAGAAATCCGTCTGCTTAATATGTGCCAAAAAAAATCAAATCTAATTTTCTTATTAAAAGTTCGATTTTCCTGATTCAAAAAGTTAACGCCACGATATAAAATGTTTTGCTTGATATGTTTTCATAATAAAATCAATAAATAGCTTGATCATATCGCAACATATACATAGTGTTTTTTTTTTGGAAATTCCAACAAAGCTTGTTATAAACATAGGTAGGCGTGTTTTGATTGATCACGTGCTCGGCTGCACATCCTTCTTATAGCATAGTCCTAGGTGAAAGTGTTTGTTTGTCGTGACAAAACAATGATTGTAACATTTATCTTATATCACAATGTCAGTTTTATAATGATAATTCACATGTGCACAATAAAGGTTATTATCATGAAAAGAATAAGGAAACAAATTTTGTCACATTCATTTATTTATTCTGAGAAAACTTGTTTTTGAGTAATAAAAAGCATGTAGATTCACCTATACATAACCTAATTTGGTGATTTTGCATGAAATAAGTGATGGGAAACTGTTTGAAAAAAGTATTTTGTCTAATGATTGTTACATTAAATTCTTACATTTTAAACTTTTGAAGTAAACACTGATTGCGAGTCGAGGGCTGATTATAACGAAATACGAACTTGAACTTGAAGCCTCTGTTTGGTATAGCTTTTAAAAAAAAAACAAATTTGGAATACCTTTAGGGTCTGGTAACACTGGACGTTTCATGCAGCTTTATGTCCCCAAACAAACCGTATTCTATATTATATTTTTTATCGGAAATTCGATGAACCGCATTGAAGCCATTAGCCTAAAAAGAACTTAAAATTTGAACTATGAACTTGAACTTCCATGAAACATCCCATGTTATCAAACCCTTAATAATCGTTTAATATCAGCTTTTATTTATATTAAAGTAATTACTGAGTTACATTGACAAATCTTTCGAACACACCTCTAATAATACTGCTTACAATAATTATATAATACTGATGATAAAATACCAAGTTATTACATTTTGACTAGAATAAACACTACAAAATATCAAGTACAAGTCTATATAAATTAGAGTTCATTGCCTGAGATCCAATTATATTTATAATTGATTTTCTTTTCAATATTTCATCAATATTTATGGGAAAAAATCCAAGAGATATTTATATCCATGCCCTATGCATTGATTTCGATAAGGCGAGCTTTATCAATAGAAATAAATCAATATAAATCTTATATATCTAAAAATCATAACCAATTATTATCATCTCAATAATATTTTTATAGTGGTTTCTCTTGAAATATTGAATTTTCAAGTTTTTTTTTCAAATACTGAATAATTACGGCATGGATTTATAAAACAAAGGTTCTATAATACTTTTTGTATATTATATTTATATAACTTTTGATTGGGATTTACTCATGGCATTCTACCAAGCTTCATAAGGGGACATCATAAAAAGAAAGGGATCAGTCCCCGGGATTCCGCTCAATTGAATGCCACAAAACCCATTATAAGAAAGCATTACTAAAACTACTCAAATTCGCTTAAACACATACAAACATCACCAATAAGACTCATATTCAAAAATGTCAAGATAGCGGTGAAAAGTGTATAAGGACCTGGCCACATTGGAAGCGGTTTCTTGTTTTTTTTTTCATAACAAACAATGCTCCAAATCATTTCCTAATGGGAAACTCAAACATCTACTTAAACGCCTTTTAATAAAACAAATCGAGTTTTTGGTTTTCCAGAAGAAACACATTAATAGACAGAGTTTCTTAGGAAGAATGCAAGAAAATGATTCCAATATGGCCAGACCTTTATACGTTTTTACATCAGTATTGGCTATCCATAAAAGAGCTAACATACCTTACAAAACATCGAATATAATATAAACTTGTGTAGAAATTGTGATGAAGTATAAAAACATCAAGTCTTTTAGGATTCTATCTACTACATTGTAATTGAAATCCTAATCTCCTATAATCACTAACAATGTTTCTTACAATTAAAAATACAACATCGAACAGAACACGATATGAGCAAATAGCATATTTCATTAGAGTCATAAAGTTGTTTCATGGTTTTCATATAAAACATGTATGTTTATATTATTGGCATCAACCAATTGGTAACCAAGTGCTCAATCGGAAAATGTTTAGTTTGGCAAATAACTCAATTTACATTTCTAGAAATATATGAAACAACATTTTCCATTGATTTAATTACCCAGGTCATTATATCGAAAATGCTATTTGTTCTATTTTACGAGTCCTAATTGTTCACTTTTCTTATTTCAAAGAAGCAGAGCGGTCATTACACAGGTCATTATATCAAAAATACTATTTGTTCTATTTTACGAGTCCTAATTGTTCACTTTTCTTATTAAATAAGCAGAGCGGGAGGTGTCAATGAATTTTAATGGAATGTAAAAGCCAAATAAGGCTTTCTGTCGCATGTACTTCTTCTAAAGGAGCGTTCATCCAAAACAGGCGAAATAAAGCTCAAAGCGCGTTTGTTATGTTGAAACCAATTTCACTTGAAGAAAAAAATGCGTCATTTATTTGTTTGAATTATGTGTGTTTTTTTCTCCAAGGGCCTGTTTTGTGTGGACGCCCATTAAGTCTACGCATTTATTTGACCGTTTATGCTCGTATTGAAAATATTTAGTGCAAATAATAGACCATCCCCATAGCAACCAGCACAAGACTCGATGACGTCACAGCTTTATGCGCACTGTTGCTCTCGGGACTGCATGGGCCTTTCCACCATTTTTGTTTCAGCTCTTCAATCTTGCCCTTTTTCTTCAGTTTTCGAAGCGCATCGTTTAATGTGTCCTTGTGTTCCGAATCTGTTTTTGAAAAATAAATAGTTTAGATTTATGAATAAAATCGATTTTTGTTTTGCCTTGTTTCTTTTGTTTTAGTAGAGCGTCGTTTAATGTGTCCTTGTCTTCCGAATCTGATTTTGAAAAATAAATAGTTATGTGAATTTCGATTTATAAGTGACAAATCGATATTTTGCATTTTTTCGTCAGTTTTAGAAGCGCGTCGTTTAAGGTATCTTTGTGCTCCGAATCTAGATTCGAACAAATATAAATAGTTACGTAAACTTTATATTTATAAATAACAAATAGGGTTTTTTTGCCCTTTTCCTCCAGTTTTTTTCTTGTCCTTGTGTTCTGAAGTTGTAGCATTTTAAAACAAAAATGTTTGATATAACATTTTCTTTGAAAACTTATTTGTTGATGGAAAAATAAAAGAATATCTTATGGTATATGTTAATGAAAAATATGGAATACGAAGGCAGATATCACTTAAATCAATACCTGATAGCAATCCAATCGATGCTACACTTATTCCTTGGTACAGCCAACGCATATTCAACCGTTTTAAACTCGTCCTTCATTGTGAGGGCGCACTCTCCTTGTTTTTTTTCATATCTAATTGCAATTCGATTAACATGTAATTGCAATCAACTTACTTTTTGGTACGGCCAATGCATACTCAACAGTTTCAAATTCGTCCTTCATTGTGAGGTCGCATTCTCCATAATTAACATACGAATCGGCTACGTTAATTTCCAATGCAAATAAATGAATACATAATTGCAATTACACTTACTTTTGGGTACAGCCAGTGCATACTCAACCGTTTCAAACTTGTCCTTCATTGTGAGGTCGCACTCTCCATGGTTAACGTACCACTCGGCTGTAGGTGATTCCATGATAAAGGCGTAGCGACCGTCCATGTCACGGACCCTTTAATTTATTTGAAATACAATGTATATATTCATATGATATATAATTATAATATATTATATATATAGATGATAGGTGTGAGATATGATAAGGGCGTAGCGACCGGACCCTAGTATCTTAAAATCACAATTTTTACTCCGATATGAACAAGTTGTAAAATGTGTTGACAATGAATATAAATTGCCGGGACATTCTATATCAATACACGTTCCATTGAAATATATAGCCCCTTTCTTATATCGAAGTTTTTTTATATACATTCCATGATGATTTTTGAAATGTTCTTCTGGCTCGAGATTTCATAAGAATCATTTGGAAACTATAGAAATACAATAAATAAATAGGAAAAACGCTCGCTTTCTTCCGATTTACTTTGTTTAGTATATCTTTTTAGTATCCTTACTTTTGTACACCTCGCTCTGTGGTCGACACTTTATCCATGGCACCAACCATATCTCGATAAGGTTGTTGTCTGAAAATCAAATGCTTTACTATGTATATCAGCTTGTAACGATTATATCAAAGTACAAGTATATAGACTGACACGTTAATAAGCGGACAATTTCTTCACATAATTTTAGCATATTCGTTGGTTTTTACATATTATAATGACTCTCTTTCGCTTCGAATCGTTTCAAAATTCCGTTTCCTTTTATATAACTTTACCTAACCAAATACAGGGTATTTTGCCAAGAAACAAAAATTCAGAAATAGTGTTAAGCCGTATTCACCCATAAGGGACACATTGAAAACACGGTTTGCTTGGGAAAAACTTTAAAAAATTATGAAAATTATTAACAAATTATGAAACAAACTTATATGTACCATTATCCTTACATTAGATCGATAGAGTAACGTGGCCGATAAGGAAAACTGAATACCTGCTCGTTTGAAAGGACTTGGACGTCCTTTGGTCAATACACCCATACTGGACCCCCGAATCGACAAGGTCCTCAACATTTGATTCTTCATTCTATATATAATATAGACCCCCGGGTTCACAAGATAAAGGGCCTATCCATATGGCAAATTTCTTTAGGCCCGATTTTCCTTTCAAACTATTTTTTTCTAAGTATTTTGAATGGAAACCAACAAAACTCAGTGGGTTTAAAACACTAGAAGCGTTTTTCTTGCATCCACGAAAAATACATTTATACCTGCTCGTTTGAAAGAACTTCCAAGTCGATCCCTGATCAATGCACCCATACTGGACTCCCGAGTCCACAAGATCCTCAGCTGTTTCAATCGGCGCTTCTTCTCCCTCAGAAGGTTTTTTGATCAGAATAGTCAAGTGGGCCTCCATAAAAGCGTCCGTAAAATCAACGGCGTTTTCACGTTCGCGCGATTTGGTCATCGGAGCGGCGGCGATTTGAACGTTCTGCGGAAAATAAGTAACAAATACTTTAAGAAATGGAAGAAAAATCCAAAAACGAGGTAAAAATATGATCACAGAACATTAATCAGCAACATAATTGAATGGTAAGGTGGGCCTCCATAAATGCGTCGGTAAAATCAACGCCGTTCTCGCGTTCGCGCGATTTGGTCATTGGGGCAGCTGCGATTTGAACATTCTGTAGAAAATGGGGGAGCATATGAACCATTTTAAAGCATTAGATACATTTATCAATCAATATTAGAGAATGGATACGAAACCTAGCGAAACCCCATAATCGATTAATAGGCAATAGAGGCAAATTATAAAATAAATGTACATAATAAATCAATGACGGAAAGTGTGAAGTTGTGTGCGTCGACCAAATCCGTTAGTGATTTATGTGATTGACGACAAAAACTAATGCGATAGCAAACAATTTCTATGAATATTCGAAATATTGATGTTTGATGTCTAAAAATGACAATATGTTACTTAAATATATCACAGAAAGTCTCAAACCTAAGAAAAAAGTATATCCCAAATATCAATAATGAGCTTTAATATTTCCGACATGACTTACTTTATTACATGCTTGGCGTTGTTTTTATAAAGAAAACATAAGGAGAGCCACTGGGCTTTCCAAAAGCCGTATTTTCCCGGTGACTCAATTATTGCTAATTGGATATATGTAAGCATTTATTGCGTCATTTTTTGTTAATAGCGTTACCCTCCTGGGTGACATGCCGATTAACGTTTTTAATCAAGAAAATTCATATTTCATTTTTTTTTATTATTACTTTAAGTCCTAATAATAAAACTAAGTTAACAATAGAAACACAAAAAGCATATAATAAGATAACACCACAAAACAAACTTACCTTCCTCACAACTTTTCCCATCAATCCGGTCCAGCGACCGCCTTCAAGACTTCCATAAGTATCGGTAGTTTCGCTCAAGTCGTAGCGTTGTAGTGTCTCTTCACTGATTGCATCCAGCAGATCGGGTATGAATCCCTCGTATTCGCCGTTGGGCTTTCGGACCACGTACGGCGATTGCTATTCGATTTTTTAAAATATACTATAAAAATCGCCTTTTGAATGACTAGACAATGATTTAACAATGACTAAATAAGTACTGAAAGCCGGTATATATCTGATATAGGTACAGATATGTTTTATAAATTCTCTTTTACAACATAATGTTTATTATTTTCAAAACCAAATTGGCTATTATAAAGAAAACTCTGTTACCAGAATGGACCCGACGACTAATTCACTGCCAGAATCATCACGCTTTTGCCTAATCGCTTCACCTGCGAAAATGAGTATATCGCGTTTAAAAATCCATATTTTAAAGAGTCAATTTAAAACAAATAAATTACATACATTAAATCATACATCTACTATTATTGTAACTGGGATTTTATATTAATAAATCTCAGGGCCTACATTCATCGCTCTGCGTAACCTTACGATTAAAATCAATGTAAAATCGTAGCAAAAAGTGCAAGTTTGAAGTTGAGGTTGAGGTGGAGAATATGGGCCCTTATCTACTCTAAATATCGTCTAACAACATGTCTAGAAACGTTGTCATTTGGTTTTAAGATTAATTAAATCATTCTTTATAACTTTGAGAATATTCTAAGGGCGTGGTTCCACGTCGATGTGGCCAGTAGTCCATTTCATTGTTTTCTTTATAGGGCTTTGAAAATATTTTCAAAGTCCTATAAAGAAAGCAGGAACATGTATGTTAAAAACGCAGATACTTTGAAAAACAAATCACTCACTCTTTACAACTGTGTTATGACGAAAGGGAAATTGCCATTGATTCTGCTTATATCGCGGTTTCACTGAAGAAATAGAAGCAACTTTTTTTTTCACGCGACCTGTTTTTTGGTCTTATGTTTCATAGCAAGATTGGCGTAAAAAACGCAATATGACCACCCTTTTTCTTTCAAAAAATAACTGCTTCGAATATAGTGATACCGCGACCTTAAACATAAAAACCATTTCAAACAACATAGTTAATTACTCTTCAACCCAATATCTCAGAAAACGCTAGAAGTTGATGCATGGTTCTAAACATTGCAAAAGACACATTATTCATCAAAAGAACAAGGAGAAACCTCGATGAATATTTCATTTCCATGTATGCAATGTCCATCTTGAAAACTTGCAGGTGTTTCAATTCTTTTGATTCTTTAAAAATCCCTTAAGCTTCAAGGGAAGCATACATTTGAATGTGTAATTTGTAAGTCTGTTCTTATTGATTTACTTTTTTATATAAAGGAACAGTACATCCAGTACAATTTGACAGGAAAAAAAACAATAAGCTTCGGATGCGCACATAGAAACCAGTCGGTCATTTGAAAATTATTGATGTGCATCATAGACAATAAAAATGGTAACTATGACAAACAAATCAGCATTGTCAAGTCGGAAATACGACATTTTGCGCGCATGTGCAGATCAACCCATATTGGTCTTATCATCATGTCAATATTTTTTGCGTTGTCAGGTGAGCGATACCATGTAGTAACACATTGTTGAACCAAAGCAATTTCGGACCACGTCACAGGTGCATCCGAGTGCGTCTGATTCCATCAGAACGTCAGGTTTGGTTTATAACCTTATCCTGCGTAGTCAGGTTGGCAGTGGTATAGAGTAACACTTTGTTGGGCCATGACAAAACCCCTCACGCCATTAACACATTTAGAAAATGTTGCGCGCACGTAAACTTATTTAAATAGAAACTTTGTCATAATAATAAAATTTTCTGCGTTGTCGGGTTAGCGAGGCAACAAAGTAACACATTATCTAACCATAGCAAAATGTCGAATTTCGGAGCGTGTCGCAGGTGGGCCCGTCTGCGCCTATTCCCATCATAGCGCGTCATATTAGGTATCTTATCATAATGACAATATTTTCAGCGTTGTCATGTGGTTTAGATGCCTCACGGTGACATAGTTTATAACTTATCATTATGACAATAGTTCGACGCTGTCGGGTTATCGACGATATAGAGTAACACATTATTTTACTATAGCAACACCCTCACACTTTCCATATTTTTTCTTAGTTTATTCTGTTTTCTAGAAAACAAATGCAACCTTAACGTATAGTATTATGACAATACAAACAGCATTGTCAGATTATATCCATGCTATAGAGTAACACATTGTCTAACCAAAGCAAAATGCCTAATTCGGTAACAGGTGTGTCCATCTGCGACTCATACCGCCTCAGCACGTAAAATTTGTCAGCTTTTCGTTATGACCATATCGTTAGCGTTGTCATGTAATAAAGGGGACATGGTGATACTTTATTTTTTTCCTTTTGCGAAACTCTCAGTCCGAGCACGCTTTTCTGTAAATTCTGCAGCAATACGTGAAGATTAAAGTATGTTAATGTTTCATTATGACAATATTTCAACCGTTGTCAGGTCAGCGATGAGAGTTACACATTGTCTAACCCTAGCAAAACGCCGAACGCAGGTGCGTCCGTCTGAGTCTAATTCCATCACAGCGCGTCAAATTAGCCCCTGATTTGACGTTTGGGAATTTGCAAGCTCTGTTTTGATTTAGACCACTACGGTCCCCTCGTGGTGGAAACAGTCGGTGCCTGGGCATGAAAGGAGCACCAAGTGATAAAGTACGGGTGGAGATCCCAATCAATTTTGAGATTTTACAGGGTATTAACAATGGGTATAATATATAAGGGGCACTGCATGCAAGCGTGAGTTATGGAGACAACACGTTTTATTGTATAGCATTTGATCACAAAAAATACGTTTGTAACTTATTCCTTCCATTCAATTTATTCAACAAAGGTCACAGTCAATTGAAAGTACACAAGTTTGTAAACGTTCTCGGGTTCAAGTGTGGCTACTCTGACACAACTTATT